>QRFJ01002941.1:0-35682 GCA_006176705.1 Cocos nucifera | reverse complement strand
TGATGAGCAAAAAGTTTGGTTCATCACAATGAATGAGAAAATCCATTTTGTTCAAAATGGTCAGTGGGAGCGCTGTTGTTTTCTCGTATTGTACGTGGATGACATCCCTCCTTATTGAATGATATTCCATGTTGACATCAGTCAAAGATGTGTGTTGTCCAAGGAATCTCCAGAAAGATCTAGGTGAAGATCTTTATTCTAGGAATTAAGTCTATAGGATAGACCGATAGGATGCTAGGACTTTCACAGAAATGTACATAGAGGAAGTACTAAGCAACAGGCAGATCGGCCACCCCTTAGCATCATCAACACCATCTCTAGAGGACTTCAACAAGGGGAGGCTAGCGGGCCAACCGAGCCCGAAAAGAGGTGGAGAACTAAAGAGCCCATCACATTCATCGATGAGGATGCTCAAGGAGTCCAGTTTCCATATAATGGCATGGTTGTAATCTTTTTAAACATTACCAACTATGATATGCACCATATTTTGATTGATAATAGAAGCTCTATTGATGTTTTATTTTATGATGCTTTCTCAAAAATGTCCTTACACAATAACCACTTGGGATCTATGAACTCTCCGTTAGTAGGCTTCACTGACGATGCCATGCCAGTTGAGGACATAATAATCTTGGCTGTGATTACAGGACAACGCCCAAAGCTGATTAAGACATAGGTTGATTTTCTAGTCATAAAGGCTCCATTTGCCTATAATGCTATTCTCGACCGACCTGATTTGAACGTGCTCCGAGCAGTGGTGTCAACTTATTATCTAAAGGTAAAGTTCCCAATGAGCTATGGAATTGGAGTGATCAGGGAAGACTAGGTATTGGCAAGATGCTGCTACTCCATTCCCCTACAGAAAAATATCTAGCCCAATTTTTGTCCTGTTGATGGGCTGGATGTCCATGATGAGCAAAGCCTGCCCAGAAGATAGCTACCCTCTACCCAGGATTGATCAACTAATAGATGCAACCTCGGGCCACGAGCTCCTCACCTTCATGGATGCCTTCTCCGATTATAACCAGATACATGGATGGCGTCGAAGGATGAGGAAGAAAACTCGCTTTTGTTATTGACCATGGTCTTTATTATTATAGGATTATACCCTTTAGACTAAAAAATGTAGGGGCAATGTACCAGCGCCTGATCAATAAGATCTTTAAGGAGCAGATCGACCATAAAATGAAGGTGTATATGGATGACATGTTTGTCAAAAGCCAAGCTTCTATAGATCACCTCACCGATCTTGAAGAGACCTTCAGTGCACTTAAGAAGCATAAGATGAAACTGAATCCGATCAGGTGCCCCTTTGGTGTGACCTTTGAAAAGTTTCTTGGGTTTATGGTGTCAAGGCGCGGGATTGAAGCAAATTCAAGAAAAAATTTGAGCCATTCAAGAGATGACTGCTCCAAAAATAATCAAAGAAGTTCAGCGCTTGACTAAAAAAGTGGCATCCCTAAATCACTTTGTCTCGAGATCGACCGAGCGATGCATGCCCTTCTTTCGAGTTCTTCAGAGACAACCAAAGAACTTCTGCTGGATGGCAGAGTAACAATGGGCATTTGAGGAGCTTAAAAACTATCTCGACTCACACCTCCACTGCTGGCAAAAGCCTTGAATCTGGAGAAGAACTTATTTCTTATACCTAGCAGTCTTCCACGACGGTCTTGGCAGCAGTCCTGGTTCAAGAAAGAAGCGAAGATCCAGCAACTAGTCTACTACGTAAGTTCAGGTCTTGTGGGATGCAGAGATCAGGATACTCTAGGCTAGAAAAATTGACTTACTCTCTTCTAATTACTGTTAGGAGACTCTAACCTTACTTTTAGGGTACATCCCATAACGGTCCTCATGGACCAACCTAATAAAAATAGTCCTTCATCGAAACGGATGCTTCCTGAGAAGAATCGCAAAATGGGCAATCGAGCTCGAATGGAGTTTGACATCAACTATCGACCCCAGCCATCGATCAAAGCCTTAGATTTTGGATAGATTTTATAGTAGAATATACCATTTCCATAGCTAAAGCCGAGCTTGAACAGAATGAGATCGGCATCCCATGATTCACAACCGAGCCTCTCCCAAAGAGAGTGCTGACCTTTTCGAAAGTTTTTGGACTCTGTACATGGATGGTTCATCCAACTCCACTGGGGTAGGCACGTTGGGATTAGTCTTAGTCAACCCCAAGGGAAGTCATCGTCAAATATGTGCTATGCTTCAAATTTTCTATAACTAATAATGGGGCTGAATATAAAGCTCTGATCGTCAGATTAAAAATAGCAAGAGAGTTAAAAGCAGATCGACTTCAAGTCTACAGTAATTCTCAATTAGTGGTCGGTCAAGTTAGTGATAACTATAAAGCACAGAAAGAAAGTATGATGAAATACCTTGAGAAAGTAAAGAATTTGACTCTAGCCTTCGACAATTTTAGCATTCAATAGATTCCGAGGCCAGAAAATATAAGAGCAAATCTCCTCTCTAAATTGGCCACTTTAGCCCTAGCCGACCTATCCAAAGAAGTATTTTTTGAAACTCTAAAATTCCCAAGCTCAGAGGAATCATAGTTTGTTATGTAGATGGAGCATGAGTCGAGCTAGATTGACCCGTTAGTTGCCTACCTCAAAGAGAAAGTTCTTCCTCATGATTTGAAAGAAGCTCGAAAACTCAGGAGTCAAGCCTCTTGGTATGTTTTGTATGAGGGTAAGTTGTATAAAAGGACATATTCACTATCACTTTTGAGATGTCTCCAATCTTTAAAGGCCGACTTCGCATTATGAAAAGTGCACGAGAAAATTTATGGAAGTCATGTAGGAGCCAGATCTCTATCACAAAGACTACTTCGACAAGAGTACTATTGGCCGATCTTATACCATGACTCTATAGAGTATGTCAAAAAATATGACCGCTGTCAGAGAAATACAAACATACAAAGACAGCCTACCTCCGAGCTTACTCCATTAAGCGCACCTTGGTCATTTGCGCAATGGGAAATGGATGTACTTGGCCCTTTTCCAATGGCATTCGGACAACGAAAGTTTCTCCTGGTTGCAATCGACTACTTCACCAAATGGGTCGAAGCCGAACCACTAGCAAAAATTACTGAGACCAAAGTATAAAACTTAATCTAAAAGTTAATCATCTGTCGGTTTGGTCTACCCCAAACTCTCATAACAGATAACGGATGATAGTTTGCTGGGATGAGGTTCGCTGAGTTCTACGAAGATCTAAACATCTTCCATCACTTCACGTCAGTGGTCCATCCGCAAGCAAATGCTAAAGTAGAGGTGACCAACAAAATTTTACTACAGGGCATCAAGGCAAGGCTTGAAAGAACAAAGAGGACTTGGACAGATGAACTCTACCACGTCCTTTGGGCGTACCGAACTACTCATAGGCTACCAACTAGGGAAACACCGTTCGCCCTAGCCTTTGGGATGGAGGCAGTCATCCCGATCGAGCTTAAACTTCCATCAACATGGGTCATGGCCTTCAATGAGTATCGTAACTCATAGGACCTTAGGATCAATCTCGATCTATTGGAAGAAAAGAGAGAAGATGCCCAAGTTCGGATGGCAGCCTACAGACGAAGAGTAGCTAGATACTATAACTCTAGAGTAAAAAGCAAAGCATTCAGAGTGGGGGACTTGGTGCTCCAATGAGCGTCCATTTCAAAGCCATGGGAGCAAGGAAAGCTTGCCCTGAATTGGGAAGGTCCATATAGAGTGGAGGAGGTCATCTGGTCCAAAACTTATCGCTTGAAGAAGCTTGGAGGGGCAACACTCCCACGACCTTGGAATTCAAAAAATTTAAGAATGTACTACCAGTAACTTTTCTTTAATAAATTTTTCTATTTTAACATCATTACTTCTTGGCACAAAGATTATGTAATGATAACTCTGAAACAATCAAAAGTGGCCTGTTAGGAACAGGAGAAGAACCTCATCCTAACGTGAGCAAGGTCGAAGGCCTCGTTGAACTAAGATGAGATGAGGAAAGAGGCCCTACCAATGGCCTAATGTGCCCCTATAGCTCATTAGGAATAGGAGAAAAATCTCATCCTAACGTAAGCAAGGTCGAAGGCCTTGTTGAACTAAGATGAGATGAAGAGAGAGGTCCTACCAAGGATCCTAATGTGCCCCTACAGTCCATTAGAAATAGGAGAAGAACGTCATCCTAACGTGAGCAAGGTCGAAGGCCTCGTTGAACTAAAGACGAGATAAGATAAATGGCCCTACCGACGGCCGTAATGTACTCCTGTTGTCCGTTAGAAATAGGAGGAGAACCCCATCCTAACGTGAGCAAGGTCGAAGGCCTCATTAAGCCAAGACAAGAACCCACCAATGGATTCGATGAACCTCTACGATCATACAAGGGGTGGAAGGTCAAGGCCCTACTAACGATTGATGAGCGCTTTCCTCTATGACCGTGCCAAACGCTAAAGAAAAAATCCCATCCTAATCTATGGAACAAACCCCTAACCCGATGTCCACAACAAGCATCTTGTTAGAAATGAAAGAAAAATGAGGTCCAGAATCAAATCCACAAGAGATGACAATGAAAAAGGTACTATTTTATTATGAAGATAAGTTCGTTACAAGTAAAAGTTAATAAGATCAATTACAATAGACACACTACAAGCAAGATAGAGGTCGGCAAAGGTTGACTGTGCAAAAAAGCAAATGCATTATAGACAAGATAAAGATCGATGAAATCGATTATAAAAAAAGAAAAGAGGTGAAGTCCTAAGGGGATCCAAACTTTTCAGACTTCGGGCTATTGGCTCCAGCCATCACCGTACATCCTATTGGAGTATTCAAATTTGGCCTCGAGCTCTCACCGCTGCTTCCTCAAAACCTCAGATTCTGCTTCAGCATCCTTGATGGCTTGACGCTCCTAGGCCAACCGAAGCTTCAATTATTGAACTTCGATTTTCTCCACCCCAATAGCCTCCAAGAGTTTGCCGCTTGATCCAGCCTGCTGAACGCTATGAAACTTCTTTAGAAAATAGGTTGCCTCATCCCTGACAGCCTTTAGCATGCCTTCAAGCCTATACATCCTTTCTGCCCAGGTCGTTCGATAATTATTGTATCGATCTTCAGCATCCTATAGCTGCTTCTGAAGCTGGGAGAACTTCTTCGACCAGTTTCAGTCATGCCAAGCTTCATCGATGGACCATAGTGAACTCCCTTCCAAGAGATGAATCTTCTCTTCTGCCTTCTTGAGATCAATTTCTAGAGAGCCGATCTTTGCTGTGAGCGCCCAAGACTTGTCGCTCGCGCTCTTCCAGAGTTCGGTAAGCTCCTTTTCAAAATGTCTTTTTTGAATGCTGAAGCTTGCCGCATCCTTCATGTGTAATCTTCAAAGGTGAGTGACTTTCTTAGTCACCTCTGTAGCATTTTTTTAAGAGGCCTGAAGGTCGGCCTCAACTCTCTTCAATCTTCTTCTCAATTGGTAGACCTTCTTCTTCAAACCCTTTATCATAGACTTGAACGAAACCCCCTGAGGTAAGGAGTCAGCGTCGACCGGAGAAAGGAGGTCGTGGCCCTGATCGACAAAGACATTTTGAATACAACGCAAAGTGTAAAGGAAAAGAAGGATTTGTTCTCATTACTTGAAATATGTTTGGTACACTAAAAAAAAAAAAAGAGGAAAATTAGAGGGAGGAAAGAAAGATTTCAGAAGTAGGGACTCGGAGGAGGAGGGTAGGCTTAAGTAACCACTAGAGCCCTAGAGTAGTTATGATTGTAGATTTTCACCAGCCAATCTTTGATCGACGCCTATCCCACTCATCATGGCATAAAGCTTCCAACAGAAAACCCTTAATGGCACTGTACCTTGAGTAGAATTCTAGTGGGAAATTTGGAAAACATCTCTTCAGGTTGCCGTGTATGTAAGGAGCTTCGACGCCAACCCAATAAAATCCAAAACATCCCATACCACTTGGAAGTTGGAAGCCCGGCAAGATCAAAAAATCCTTCAAACTTCGGCAGTCTCCATCTTACTTCCATCCTTCGAACTTCGAACTCGAAAGTATGAGGCCTAGTATTGGGGATAAATCCATGCCTACCGAAGTTTGGCTAAGATTCTGGTCAAATCCCCAGCACCTGTGCATCCAGTTCGACCGAACTCCTTTCGAATTCTTCCTAGTAATTGGGTTCCTCCAACAGGCCAATTCCTTTCAGACTCCAACAGGCAAACTCCCCTAGTAGCCGAACTCCTCTCGAACTCCTCCAACAGGTGAACTCCTTCTAGATTCTTTCTAGTAGTTGGGTTTCTCCATCAGACGAATTCTTCCTCGGATCTCTCCTCCAGAAGAGCTGCGCGCAGATCTCTCTAGCAGATCTACTTCCTAATTCTAGAAGAATCTCCTCTCCTACACAAATCTAGCCTTGGAAATGGCATGAACCGACCCACACCCGAACTACCTTGGAGGAGTTCGAACTCCTCTAGAATTGATATAGCCCAAAGGCCATCACTAACTGACGCCTACTCCTCTGAACTTTGACTATCAAATCTCAAGCGGACTAGGCACCTCACGACAACAGACACTATCCTCCATAACAAACTCCACGTGGCTTTGAGCAGCCCACTATCCGATAGTTATGGCTATCACCATCGGTTTGTTACAGGCTCCATCTATAAAAGAAATCCTCCAGATACGTTTTCTCAAGGCTCTCTTCTCCTTCCTAAAATTTTACTAAATTTTTTCTTGAGCACTACATTTTTGTTGGCCAAAAGAGCTGACTTGATCATCGGAGGATCTTCCCAGAGCCACCCCCCCCCAGAGCTCTGGACAAGGCTTATTTTGTAGGTCATCGATGGTGATCTCTTCTTCTCCGACTCTAGCATTTTCCTGACGATGATCAAATTTTGCACCAATAGGTAGTGTTGAATCCAAGCCTTCCATGTGTTCATCCTATTATTGCAATTATAGATGTCAGAGAAAGTCATCACTGCATCATGCAATCAAGCTCCGCACCAGATGGAATTTCAAAAATCAAGATCATCCTAGATCATTCAGCAATAAAAGAGCTCCTTGAAGGTTCTACTAGATCGGCCCGATCGGATCAGATTTAAAATAGCAAAATTTTAAATATTCTTTTACTAATCCCATCAGATCTGAAGGTTCTCAGATCTGATTTCTTAAATCTAAAATAAAAGGCATACAAATAGGTATTCTAAATACCACCTATTATGAATAGATGATCTATTCGCTAAGACAATCTGAAGCTATTTCGAGATTCGACTTGAGCAATGCACACGCCCGACCTCTACCAGTATCCACTTGAGTCAGATCTGGAGGTCTTCTCCTTCTCGATCTGATTTCTAAAAATTAGATATTGATCTCCTTTGCTTGCCTTCAATCAGATCTTTGGCAAAAGTTCGATCGACACACGATCAGGATCTCCTTCAACTTCTACTTGCATGGACAGCACCTCGATGCTCGATGATGCGATCAGCCCAACTCTTGGGTGTGGGAGAGAGGAACAAGAGGAGGGAGGGAGGCATGGAGAAGAGGAGCAGAGCTTAGGCATGAGAGGATTTGAATGGCCAAATATTTTGGCCTAGTCTCCAATTTATAGACAAAGTTGGGGACTTGGAGTCCTTGGGCTTTAAGCAATTGACCAGGTCAATTTGCTTAAAGCAGAAGGACTCTCCAATAAACCCCACGCCCCATTCAAATTTTTCATGGCTTTTTGTCACAAAAAAAAGCCTCTCCTTGGCATGCCACATTATCCAAATAAGGTGGTTTAGGTGTAAGGGTTTATCTCTCCAAAGTTTGAACTATTACAAACTCTTATTTGACTTGTTCAAACAATTTTAAACAAGCCAACCTCCATAACCTCCTATCTTTATCCTCTAAGAGGTGCATGCCGGGAAGGGGCATGCACCCTCTCTATCTCAAAAATCATCTAGGGTCGTGCACCCCTAGAGAATTTCTAGGGGGTGTGTGCCTCTCTCCTTCTTTCTTGCATGCATGACCAAGTCAAAAGGGGGGCGCCAACTCTTGATGCCCCCTTGTCCTAATTCACTTCAAATGAGATTAGGATAAGACCTGATCTAACCAAAACAAGGTCCAATCATATTAGAAAAAATCCATATAGGGCTCCTGGATGAGCCAAATCTAATTTGACTAAGTCCAAACCAATCAAAAAATCCAAAATAGGAGAAAGTTAGGTCCAATCATGTGCTAGCATGAATTTCTTGAATCTAATTGGATCATATCCAAATAAATCGGACTACGTGAGTCCAATTAATGACATCTAGATCCAAACCCTTATTTGTATGATCTAATAGGTTTAATTCTGTATGATAGTGAGACATGTCATGATCTCCATCATTGATATCATTGAAACATATTTTGATGGACTAGAACTCTTTCTAATTTGTCCAATTAGAATTATCGATCATCGAGGTAATTCTAATTGATCCCATAATCCACCAGTGACACCTAATAGTATGTGGTGACAATCCATCAGAATTGAATATGAACCTCCTGGTGTAGCTATCATGTGATATTGGGTTCTTCTATTATGTGTCCCTATAGGATCTAGCTTAAGGTTGACTCATCAAACCCAATACCTATCGTATGATTAAATCATTCGATTTGAGTCTGATATGAAATCCTAATATAAACTTTTTCTATTATTTCACACTGCCATGGCCATGGGCTTTAGGATCCAATCTCATGATCACCATAGGACTACTCCTCTACCAAGGTTGATAGATTCCATCTTGGTGTGATTCAATTTCTACAATGAACATCCTATAGCCAACATACATCTTAGGATTCCAAATGGCTAGGTGACCAAGTTATGGTGTAGTTAAACTATAACACCCTCAAGATGATCTGCCAATCTATCTCAGGTCAAAGAACCAGATACACAACTGCAACATTAAGCAAGTCTTCAATGAGAAAGCAGACTTCCTTATGACTGCTCGAAATTGATCACACTCAGTATCTTTATTCTTAACAAGCACCTGTACTCTCATTCTAGTATCTCCATACTATAGATTCAAGACACATCTATCCTAAGAAAGTAATCATGCACTAATATTTTGGATCGATCACCCTCCTCATGATGTTTCTACGATTGGGAGCAGTTTATGAGTTAATTATGATAACACATATCTTAAATTCTCAACTCTTGAGAATATATGTCATCATACCCATTAACGCAATGGATGAATCACAGAAACATAATACATAAATATGATTGAAAGAATAATCTAATTTTATTAATAATAAGTTAAAATTATAATTATGCCCCCAGAATGTATTATAAGTATTAACCAATCTGGCTTCTAGGGCATACATCTAACAAACTCCCACTTGACCTAAAGCTAATTGATTACAAATCTAAGTCCCATCTTCTCAAGATGGGCTTCAGTCTTTTGTTGGCTCAAAAGCTTCGTCAGTGGATCGGCTATATTATCTATAGTGTCGACTCTTTTCACCTCGACGTATCCCTTCTCGAGGTAATCGTGGATTAGGTGGAACCACTGCTCGATGTGCTTGAACTTTTGGTGAGACCTTGGCTCCTTAGCTATGACTATGGCATCATTGTTATTGTAGAATAGAGGGACAGCATCAGATGGCATCACTCCTAGCTCCGCTATGAACTTTTTAAATCAGAATGCCTCATTTTTAGCTTTCAAGACAGCAATGTACACTGCTTCCTTGATGGAGTCTGCTATCACTGTTTGCTTAAAACTTTTCTAGCTTATAGCATCACCATTGCACTAGAATAGACTTTCTGATGTCGACCTTCAATCATTAATATCAAACATAAAGTTTGAGTCTGTATACCCTTGCACTTGGAGTTCTCCATTATCAAAGATCATAAACATATCCTTAGTCCTTCTCAAGTACTTAAGAATATATTTTATAGAAGTCCAGTGCCCTTTGCCTGGATTTGACTGATACTTGCTTGTGACATTCATAGCATGGGCGATATCATGTCGTGTACAAAGCATAGCATACATGAGGCTCCCTATTGTCGATGCATAAGAGATCTTGCTCATGCATTCAATCTCTTTCGATGTGTTGGGGCATATCTTCTTGGAGAGATGAATACCATATCTAAAGGGTACAAGACCCTTCTTGGAGTTCTCCATGCTAAACCTCTTCAGCACCTCCTCAATGTACAAATTCTGTGACAATCCTAGCATCCTCCTTGACCTATCTCTATAGACTTTAATCTCTAAAATAAAAGATGCTTCTCCTAGATCTTTCATAGAAAACTTAGATAATCATACCTTGACTAAGGTCAACATGGGAATATCATTTTCAATCAAGAGGATGTCATCCACATACAATATGAGAAAGATAATAGTGCTCCCACTGACCATTTTGAACATAAGATTTTTTCTCATTCTTGATGAAACCAAATAATTTGATCACATCATTAAAATGAGCATTCCATAGATGGATCTTTGCAGCTTGCAAACCTTATAATCACTATCACTGAAAGTAAAACCAAGTGGTTGTTTTATATAGATGTCTTCCTTAAGATATCTATTTAAAAATATTATTTTCATATCTATTTGCCATATTTTGTAATCAAAATATGCTGCAATAACAAGCAATATACGGATAGATTTTAGAATAGCTATCAGTGAGAAGGTATCTTAATAGTCAATGCCTTCATGCTGACTATACCATTTCACCACTAACCAAGCTTTGAATGTCTCCATATTTTCAACTACCCCTATCTTTCTTTTGAAGATCCATTTACACCCAATAGGTATAATACTCTCAGGTGGATCTGCCAAGGTCTTGGTTCAAGTGCATTGAGTCAATTTCTGACTTCATTGCCTCTTGCTATTTCTCAGAGTTTGATATTTGATATCGCCTCATCATAGGTTTTGAGATCATCTCCATGAACCCCATTTCTCGTAAGAAATATTTTCTCTACATCCTCTAAAATAATATCTAAGTATCTCTTAAGAGGATAGGAAATCCTACCTGACCTACTAGGTGGAGGAGGAAGTGTGTGGATCGGCTCAGACTGACTAGGTTCCTTGGCTCATTGCTCTTTAGAGACTTTCTCATCAAGCTTGATCTATCTTTCCATATCACCATCTTGAATAAACTATTTTTCAAAAAAGATTGTATGTCAACTCACAATCACATTGAGGTCCTCTAGAAGATAGAAATAATATTCTAAAGACTCCTTAGGATATCTGATGAATCGAGCTTTAAGGAACCTAGATTCTAACTTGTTCGCCTGTTATCTCTTGACATGGGCCGAACAATCCTAAATCTTAAGATGACTCAGACTTGATTTCTTACCATGCCATATCTCATATGGTATGATAGGAATGATTTTAGAAGAAACCCTATTCAACACATAAATAGTTATCATAAGACTATCCCCGAAGAAATTTCGATCTATGAAGCTCGTCATGGAACAAACTAAATCTAATAGCGTCTGATTTCTCCATTCTGAGATTTCTTGAGTTGAGATATTCCAGGTGAAGTCCACTGTGAGACTATATCATGCTCCTTAAGATAGTCCAAAAATTTTTTACTAAGATATTCGCCTCCTCGATATGATTGAAAAACCTTTATAAGTTTTTTAGTCTATTTTTTTACTTCATGTCTGAATTCTTTGAACTTTTCAAAGACCTCAGACTTGTAATGCATCAGGTACAAATACCCATACCAAAAAAAATCATCGGTAAAGATGATGAAGTAGACAAAACCACCTCTGGCTGGCACATTAAATGGGTCGTAGACATCTGTATGCACCAGAGCAAGTAACTCTGTGGTCCTTTTCCTATGTCCTACAAAGGGCAGCTTGATCATTTTGCCTTGAAGGCATGACTCGTAAATCGGATATGACTCGAAAGTCAATGGACCCATTAGTCTGGATTTTTTTAATTTGTTAATCCTGTCTTCTGCTATATAACCTAGCCTAAGGTGCCACAAGTGAAAATGATACCACTTGTTAAGGATCTAGTATCAACAAATTATGATAGAAAGAAAGAAAAAAATAAAATAAGAAAAGCAATCAAGTATGTGGATCAGTCCAAGGACTCACGTCCATGGGGCATGCAAAGCTTCACTATGAAAGAGAAAAATAGGTACAAGAAAAAAAGACCCACCCTCAACTCACCATACATAAATCTCTCTTAATTAGAAGCTACCTATTGGTGCAGAATCTGGTTGACATCAGATCGAGCTGGAGTTGAGGAAGAAAAGGTCTCCACCAGTGACCTGCAAAATAAAGTTTCATCCAAAATCGATGGTGGTGGCTTCGGTAGGACCCTCCGATGATCAGGTCAGCTCTTCTGATCAACAAAAATAGAGTGCTCAGAAAAAAATTCAGTAGAGTTTTGGAAAGAAGAAGAGAGCCCCGAGAAAGCAAATCTGGAGGGTCCCTTTTATAGATGGAGCCTATAACAAACTTGAAAGTGACAGCCATAACCATCAGATAGTGAGCCGTTCAAGGCCACATGAAGTTTGTTATCGAGAGTAGTATCCGTTATCATGATGTGCCCATCCGTTAGGATTTAATAGTCAAAGTTTGGAGGAAGCAGGCATTGGTTGGTGAAGAGCTTTGACATATATCAATTTTAGAGGAATTCAAACTCCTCTAAGTTGTTTATGAGTGAGTTGATTCATGCAGTGTAGAGAGCTATAGATTAAAAGAGGTTCGACTGAAAGAAATTACTTAGAGGGAATACGACTAGAGGGGATTATTTGAAAGGAATGCTAGTTGAAATCTAGAAGTAATCCACTGGAGGAATCTAGATGGAGTTTGATTGATGGAGAAGTCCGGGAGGAGTCCGACTGATGGAGAAGTTCGACTGAAGAAGAAGTCTGGGAGGAGTTCAACTGAAGAAGAAGTTTGGAAGGAGTCCAATTGATGGAGAAGTCCGACTAAAGGAGAAGTTTGGGAGGAGTTCGATTGAAGGAGAAGTTCGGAAGGAGTTCGACTGAAGGAGAAGTTTGGAAGGAGTCTGACTGATGGAGAAGTCTGGCTGAAGGAGTAGTCTGGGAGGAGTTCGACTGAAGGAAAAATTTGGATGGAGTCTGATTGATGGAGAAGTCCGACTGAAGGAGAAGTCTGGGAGGAATTCGACTGAAAAAGAAGTCCGAGAGAAGTTCGGCTGAAGAAGAAGTTCGGAAGGAGTTCGGCTGAAGAAGAAGTCCAGAAGGAGTTCGACTGGTGGAGAAGTGGCGATTGAAACTCTTCTGTGATTATAAATTACACTTGATTGAGCATTAGATTGAACTTCGATAGGAGCAGGGTTTACCTCCAATAATAGTCCCACTACTCCTGAGTTCAGAATTTGAAGGAAGGGAGTAAAAAGGCGACTATCGAAGTTCTTTACTAGGTTCTACGATTATTGAAAAAAGGCAAGGCATTTTGTCATCTTCCATATTGGTGCTAGAGTTCCTTTAACGTGATCCAACTTGAAGAGATGGATTTTCAAAATTCCCACCGAAGCACTGCTCGAGACACGGTGCCATAAAGGCACTGCTGGTCGCCATTCTTTTATCACGATGCTTGGGACATGCGTCGCATGAAGAATGGCTGAGGGAGATTTGCAATCATGATGGTTTTGGGCCAATTTGTGCTATTTAAGTCCTTCTTCCTTTCTTGGTTCTCATCTTCCTTCCCTTCGAGAGTCCTGATTCCTTCCTCCTCTGACTTTCATCTTCCTTTCACTCAAAAGTTTTGGTTTCTTCCTTGATCTTTCTTAGTTCTGGGCATTCTTCCACTTGGTCTTCATTATGCTCATCACCTCTTTATCCTTCTCGATCGACCTAGGTCAGTTCCGCCATTCTTCTTTTTAATTATTCTAGCATCCTTCGCTCCTTATTCTCTCAATTTTTCTTAAGGAGTTTTCCGCATCCTTTGCCTCTTAATTTTTGAGAATTTCTCTTGAATTTAGTTTGATCTGGACGTCCTCTAAAATTTTTCAATCTATTAGTTCCTAGAGTTCGTTCGGTCCAGCCTTCTTTGACCCCATTCCTATTACAGTAGTTCGCACTGGAGACATGTCTCATCAACCTTTCGCGCCAAATACCATTCCTTGCATCCTGACCCCGAACAATCTTTTCCTAATTAGAATTCAGTATGGGATCCCTCATGAGTATGACCTTGAACTTTCCAGATCGAGTGACCGAGTGAGTTCTCCTCTGACTGGCCGATTCTATCTATATTTAGAAACTCTGCATGCCGGACTCCAACTTCCACTCCCTCCTTTTGTAGTTGCCCTTTTTCGATTTTTGAACATCTTTCTTACCTCCGTAGCACCAAATTCTTTTAGGTTTGTGATAGAATTCCTTTCCCTCTATCGTCTAGCCAAGGTCCATCCGACCATTTCACTCCTTAGGAACTTCTATACTTTCAAGTGCCATCCTTCTATGAAGGACTATGGTACTTCTTCCTCTAGTTCGACAAGAACGGGTTAATGAAAGGTGCTCCTTCTTCCATTCACAACTAGAAGAAAACGTATTTTTTGTGCACTATCCGACCTTGCTATTAGATCTTCCTCCTTGGGGTCACATTAGGGAGTCAGTCCACCAAGCTCCTAGCTTAGATAGAGCCAACCTTGATTCCTCCAACAAACTCAAAGCATATTGAGCTCCTTTTCTTCTCAATCTTCTGAAAGAACAGACCTTGTTTAACCTAGGTTTGAGTCTCCTTGACCCTACTGGTATATTTTTTACTTTTTGGATTCACTCAATTTCACATTCGTATACTATTACTGAATGTGATTCCTTCTTTATTGTAGAAATGGATACTAAAGCTGTTGCGATGCTTGCAAAGGAGCTTTACACCTAGAAGAAGAAAAAAAAAGTGCCAGGGGGTAGTTCAAAGAGGGCGAAGGTCGGTGCTTCAAGCTCCGTGGCCTCTGCTGCCACTGCTACTGCTTTCGAGGTTGCCGTTAGTGCCGAGGTTCTTCCAACCATCGAGGTTGGTACTATTGATGCAGATTCCATGCCCTCTACGCCCCCGGGCCCTTCCAATGGGGATCAAGCTCTGAAGCTTCCTGCTGAGGGAGAGACGAGGGAAGGAAATAAGAAAAAGAAAGCTATCACGAAGACACCCCATAAGGCTTACTTTAGTGAGCCGAATGACAACAACGATGAATGACGAGAGGATCCTTTTGATGACCCGAAGATCATCCGAGCTTTAACTGATAAATTTGCCATGCCGGAGGTGGTGGACCACATGGCCGACCTTGAACCACGGTAGCTCATCTGGGGTTCTCTTGGAACCCTCCTCAAGGTGATTGCTTCATTGTCCAACTTCTTCTCTTGTCTTCTGCTTTTTCCTTCTTCTCTCTTCTCTCATTCTTCTTACTTTTCTTCTTTTTTTTTTTTAACATCGATCATTTATTGCAGTCAAGTCACCAAATGCTTGCCCACATCAAGAGGGCACACCATCTAGAGGTGAAGGTAGAGAAGGTCCAGGAGGATCTTCGAGCCGAGGTCAATCACCTTCAGGAGAAGGTCGGTGAGGTTGAGCATCTTGTGGAGGAGAAGATGGCAAAAATTGGAAGTCTCCAGGGTGCACTCAAGAAGTAGGAGTTCATCTTGATCGGACTTAAGGCTGCAATGGCTCTAGAGGAGGAAAGGAAGAAAGAAGTTGAGATTAAAGTCACCAAATTAAAAGCTTGGATGGCGAAGTTGATCTCGGAGGCGATGATCCTGAAGGGAAATCCTGATTTCCCGGTCCAGGTTCGTCCAGATCTGATTAGATCAAGAGATATATTTCAAAAATTTTCTCTTGATCTTAATCAGATCTTGATATGTTTCAGATCTGATTCTTATTATTTTAATAAATAAAATAAAACAAGATAAATTAAATCAAATTCAATTTACCTGATTTGGGTAATCCTATTATCCTATAGATGATCCTGATTGCAGCGGAAGGTTCTGGATCTAAGCTGCAAGCGCCTGGCCTCTACCGGTATCCACTCGGGTTGGATCTGGAGATCCTCTTCTTCTCTATCACACCTCCAAAAATCAGATCTGGATCTGATTTGGAGGATCTTCAAAACTCTTTTGAAGATCTGCAGTCGTCCTTTTGCAGCAGCGCAGCCTTCTTGCTTTTGATCGCCTTTCCTTGATCTGAATCGCACCAAACTAAGTCCAAAACACTTTTGGACGTGGAGAGCAAGGGGAGAAGAGAGTATGGCATGGAGAAGGAGGGGAGAGGCAGCCTTGGACGTGGGAAATCTCTATTGAATTCACTTAGGATTAGGGTTGGGCGCAGGGTCTTATTTATAGACCTCTTGTGATCCAACTCCTCTTCCTCTCAACCAATCACAACCCTTTGTGAAATCAGATCTAAATCTGATTGGTTGGAATAGAGACCCCTGGATTCCTCCTTAGAGGGCGCCTAAGACCAGTCAAACTGGATTCTTAGTAGAACTCTGATTGGAATCCAAAAGGGAGGTGGAGTCCTTGTCCAACAAGGACTCCTAGGCGCCTCCTACTTGGGCTCACGCCACCCTTGGCGTGCGCCCTTCTCCTTGCCAGGTTCTGGCAGGGGGACAGGCCCCCACCAGCTCTCCAATAGGTGCATGACATGTGGTCAAAAGTCAAAGGGTCAATGGTCAACGTTTGACCAGTCAAAGGTAGACTTTTGACCAAAGTCAAAGAACAAGAAATGGCAGGTGACCAAAAATGGCAGGTAATGTCTTACAAATAAGACAACCTATTCTGACTTGGACAACCTCCAGTCAGACCATATGAAGGCCTCTGATTGAGCACAAACTCCTTTGGCTCAGTCAGGACAACTTATTTGTGATAGTAAAAGAAGAACGTTAGGTTCAATCGAGTGCTAGCACGATTTCCTTGAACCTAATTGAATCTCATTCAGATCAATTGAACTAGATCAGTTCAATTGATGATCACCAGATTCAAACCCTTGTTTGTGTGACCCAGTTAGGTTCAGTTCTGTATGGTAATGGGATATGTCATGATCTCTATCATAGACATCATCGAAACTCCTTTCGATGGATCAGAACTCTTCTGATTCGAACAGCTAGAATGATCGATCATCTAAATCATTCTAATTGCTCCCAAAATCCACCAGTGACACCTAGCAGTATATGGTGGCAACCCATCAGAGCTGAATGCGAACCTCTTGGTGCAGCTACCTGTGTGATTAAGTTCTTCTATCTTGAGCCCCGATCAGATTAGGGTTAAGGTGAACTCGTCAAACCCTAGTCTCTGTCATATGATGTAATCATTCGATTCGAGTCCAATGTGAAAATCTAAATAGAAACTCTTTCTATTATTTCACTCTACCATGGCCATGGATTTCTGGACTTGATTCTCATGATCATCATAGGGCTGCTCCTCTACCACCGAGGTAGATAGATTCCCATCTTGATGCAATCCAGTTCCTACAATGAACATGCTATAGCCAACATACACCTCAGGGTTCCATATGGCTAGGAGACCGAGTAATGGTGTAGTCAAACTATAACACCCTCAAGGTGAACTGCCGATGCATCTCAGGTCAAAGAACCAGACACACTACTGCGCATCGAGTCAGTCATTGACGAGAAGGTAGACTTCCTAATGACTACTCGAGGTGGTCACGCTCAGTGCCCTCGTTCTCTAACGAGTACCTGTACTCTCGCTCCGGTGTCTCCACACCGTAGACTCAAGACTCATCTACTAAAGAGAAGCGATCGTACACCAACCTTCCGGATCAATCACCATCCTCGTGATGATCCTATGGTCGGGAGCTGTTTATGAGTTAATAATGATTATTCATGTCTTAAATTTTCAACTCTTGAAAATATGAATTATCATTACCATTAACTCAAAGGATGTATCACAGACACTAAATACACATATGTGATAGAAAATAACCCATTTCATTAATTATAGTCAAAATTATAATTTTGCCCCTAGAAGTGTATTACAAGTGTCAGCCAATTCTGGCTTCTAGGGCACATATATCTAACAATCTCCCACTTGTCCTAAAGCCAATTGGCTACAAGTCTAAGTCCCATCTTCTCAAGGTGGGCTTCGATCTTCTGCTGGCCCAACGGCTTTGTAAGTGGGTCTGCCACATTATCTGCGGAGTTGACTCTCTTGACCTCAACGTAACCTTTCTCAAGGTAATCGTGGATGAGATGATATCGCTGTTTGCTAGGAACTCTTCCAGCACAAACAGTCTGCCAGATGTCGACTTTCGATCATCTATATCGGACATGAAGTCCGAGTCTGTGTATCCCTGAACTTGGAGTTCTCCATTACCAAAGACCAACATCATATCCTTAGTTCTTCTCAAGTACTTAAGGATACATTTCACAGAAGTCCAGTGTTCTTCACCTGGATTTGACTGATATCTGCTTGTGACACTCACAGCATGGGCTATATCAGGTCGTGTACATAGCATGGCATACATGAGGCTCCCTATTGCAGAAGCATAAGGGATCTTGCTCATGCGTTCTATTTCCTCAGGTGTGCTGGGGCACATCTTCTTGGAAAGATGAATACCATGTCTGAAGGGTATTAATCCCCTCTTAGAGTTTTCCATACTAAACCTCTTTAGTACTTCCTCTATGTACATCTTCTGTGAAAGTCCTAGCATCCTATTCGGTCTATCCCTATAGACCTTAATTCCTAGAATAAAGGATGCTTCACCTAGGTCTTTCATGGAGAATTCCTTGGACAACCACATCTTGACTGATGTCAACATGGGAATATCATTCCCAATAAGGAGGATGTCATCCACGTACAATACGAGGAAGACAACAGCGCTCCCACTGACCCTTTTGAAAACACATGGTTCCTCTTCATTTTTGATGAAACCAAACTTTTTGATCACATCATTGAAACGAGTGTTCCAGCTCCGAGATGCTTGCTTAAGTCCATATATGGACCTTTGCAGCTTGCAAACCTTGTGATCAGTATCACTGGATGTGAAACCTAGCGGCTGTTCCATATAGATATCTTCCTCAAGATATCCATTTAGGAATGCCGTTTTCACGTCCATTTGCCATATTTCATAATCGAAATAGGCTGCAACAGCAAGCAATGTGCGGATGGATTTTAGCATAGCTACCTGGGGAAAAGGTATCCTGATAGTCAATGCCTTCGCGTTGACTATAACCTTTTGCCACCAGTCTAGCCTTGAATGTCTCCACATTCCCATCTGCACCAATCTTTCTCTTGAAGATCCATTTACACCCAATAGGTACTATACCTTCTGGTGGATCTACCAAGGTCCAGACTTGGTTTGAGTGCATCGAGTCGATCTCTGACTTCATTGCCTCAAGCCATTTCTCGGAGTCGATATCTGATATCGCCTCGTTGTAGGTTTTGGGATCATCACCATGAGCACCATTACCTATGAGGAACATTTCCTCTACGTCCTCTGAAATAATACCTAAGTATCTTTCAGGGGGACGGGAAACTCTTTCCGATCTACGAGGTGGAGGAGGTAGTGTTCTTATTGGCTCAACCTGATTTGGTTCCACTTGGTCCTTAGCTCTTTCCACTTGTGAGACTTTCTCATCAAGCTTAATCTGCTTTCCAATGCCACTATCTTGAATAAACTATTTTTCAAGAAATATGGCATGTCGACTCACAATCACATTGTGGTCTTCTGGAATGTAGAAATAGTATCCTAATGACTCTTTAGGATATCCTATGAATCGAGCTCTAAAGGACCTAAACTCTAACTTGTCCGCTTGTTGTCTTTTGACATAAGCCGGACAACCCCAAATTCTGAGATGACTCAGACTTGGTTTCTTACCGTGCCATATCTCATACGGTGTGGTAGGAATGGTTTTAGAGGGAACCCTATTCAGTAAATAGATTGAAGTTAATAATGAATGTCCCCAAAGAAAATCTGGGAGGTCTGTGAAGCTCATCATGGATCGAACCATATCCAATAGAGTCCGATTTCTCCGTTCTGAAACCCCGTTGAGTTGAGGTGTTCCTGGTGGAGTCCATTGAGAGACTATGCCATTTTCCTTAAGATAGTCTAGGAATTCCCGGCTAAGGTATTCACCTCCTCGATCTGATCGAAGAACCTTAATGGGTTTTCCAGTTTGTTTTTCTACTTCATGTCTGAATTCTTTGAACTTTTCAAAAGCTTCAGACTTGTGTCTCATAAGATACACATACCCATACCTAGACAGATCATCGGTAAAGGTAATGAAGTAGACAAAATTGCCTCTAGCCGGCACATCGAATGGGCCGCACACATCAGTATGTACTAGGGCAAGGAGATCTGTGGCCCTCTCCCCATGTCCAACAAAAGGGAGTTTAGTCATTTTGCCTTGAAGACAAGATTCACAAGTTGGATATGACTCAAAAGTCAATGGACTCAATAGCCCATTTTTCTCCAATTTGTTAATCCTATCTTCTGCTATATGACCTAATCTCAGGTGCCATAGATATCTGTCGTTTGGACTATCCCTAGGTCGTTTGGCATTCACGTTTTGCTCGATAGTTAAAACAGGTACATCAATATGCAACTGATAAAGACCATTAACAAGGAAACCATTTGCAATTTTATTTCTTTCATAAAGAATGTTACAATGGTCCTTAAAGAAGGTGATCACATAACCTTCTTGTGCTAAGCATGAAACAGAAATCAAATTCCTGCTAGCTGCAGGCACATAATAACAGTCTTTTAAAACTAAGTCTAAACCAGATGGTAATCGCAGAGGGTATGTTCCCACGGCTACTGCAGCAACTCTTGCTCCATTACCGACGCGTAGGATCATGTCTCCATCCCTCAGCCTCCTGCTATCCTCAAGACCCTGCATAGAAGTGCACAGATGAGCACTAGAACCAGAGTCAAGCACCCAACTGGATGCAGAAGAAACCGTAAGGTTAGACTCAATAACGAGCATACCTCCAGAAGGACCTTCCTTCTTGTTCTTTCAGGGTGGCCAGGTAAGTAGGGCAGTTCCGCTTCCAATGGCCGTCGCTGTTGCAATGGAAACACTTTCCTTTGCCATCGACCTTCTTCTTCGGTTCTGCCTTCTTCTTCTTTGATCCTTCCACCTTTTGCTTTTTCACAGACTTCTTTTTCTTTCCATAAGACTTTCTTTTGGAAGAAGTCCGTTCCATAGCAAGAACTGAGCCTTTAGAACCTTTCATAGAAAGCTCAGCGGTAACCAGCATATTCATCAACTCGGCCAAGGAATTTTGAAGTTTATGCATGTGGTAATTCATGATGAATTGCCCATATGCATCAGTCAAGGATTGCAGAATAATATCGTTCTGCAAGTCCAAGTCCAACTTCACACCGAGCTTCTCAAGCTCTTCCATGTCCTTGATCATTGTCAGACAGTGATCTTGGACTGACTGCCCATCACGCATCTTAGCCTTAAAAAGTCATTTTCGTGACTTGATATTTGGCTGCGCGACTCTGTTCACCAAACATCTCCTGTAGGTGAGCCAACATTTGGCGAGCAGTCCCGATATCTTCATGTTGGCGCTGGAGCTCATCAGACATCGAGCCCAACATGTAGTATCTGGCCTTATTGTCTTCGTCAATCCATTTTTCCAGAGACGCTCTCTGTTCAGTGGATGGACGGAGCTGGTAAGGTGGGAGGGTCCTGGTCCAAAACATGGTGTTAACTTCTCGGAACCCAAAACAATTTTGTAGTTCCTGAGCCAATCTTTATAATTGGGTCCAGTCAGTCTATGTGTGTCTAGGATACGTGCCAGTGGGTTGGACGCAGACATTTTCCTGTAGAGAGTCAAAGATTCTAGTTAGATACTATGTAATTTTGACTTGACCAATTTGTTTAGGGATTTTATTTTTAAACAAATTAGCTCCCACTATTTTCTCGGATCCCTACACTCCCTCTGTAGAGATGCGAAAATCTCCACGATTGATGATTTCTAGTGGGTGGTGCGGTCTCACCAACTGACTCATCACCTCACCTAACAGTTATTGGTGATGGGTTAGCCAATGAGTGAACAACTCTTGTTCAATGATTCTCTAATCATGGTGCACCCAAACTTGGTCTCTAATTCATGAATCTCACCGTATCCGGAAATATTGATCCACTCCTTAGTTAAGTCAGACCCACCATTTGCATAGACTGGGTTCCTAATTGGGTCTCTCACCGTATCCAGAATATTGAGCCCAACTCATCCTCCAGCCCATAGCATCCAATGCCTAATAGACATGGTTGCGTCTTCCCGGTGCAACTGAGCCACTGTATCCAGCCGAGAACAATCAACCCCGGGAAGGGCCCGCACATCTACAATGGTGGAAGACCTCAGACTTAATCTTTTCTTAGGGAGAATTGATTCAGGTCTCATTAAACTAGACTTGGCTTAGTCATAACAATTATGACTAACCTAGTGGCATGGGTTCAGCTCGGATTATTGACCACCTCAGATCAGAACTGTGTCAACAGATATGGCCAGGTAAGTGAGACCGGTGGAAGGAATATGCCGTTAACTCGTACAAGAACGCATTCAGGTCGAGTAGCTTCCAATTAAAAACCAGTCGGTCGTCTGTGCCAAACTTACCTTAGACACCAAATTGTTGAGTCAGAACCAATTGGGTTAGCCTACAATCCAGACTCTAACCTCTGAGCCTAATTAGGTCTTGCTTGATCGTGACTCGATCTTGACCCAGACTTAATCCTATTAGGCTGGTCAATTTAAGCATTGTTGATCCCATCTAACCAACTCTTGATTCGGTTTGATCAACCGCTTAGACCTAATTGAGCTACCCAAGCCCGAACCCAGTATTATGAATATGTCTTAGATCTGAAATTCTCAATTTTAGACCTAATTAATATTCCATAAACTTAATTCTTAATTAAGTTGGGTTCATAAACAAAATATGCACAATAAATCCTAGGGTTTCAGGATCTAGGGTTTTGCAGAAAGTAAGTTTTGGGTTTCTGATTAAGGACGAACACGCAGCACCCCTACACGTCATAAGAACACCCCATCGAATGGGAAGAGAGGGCCTTTAAACCCTTCTTCGTTCTTATGACCGGACGGCCAAGAGGAACGCCTTAATCAGGAACATGTAAATCTACAAAACAGTTATAGATCTATATCATATATCTCATATACAAATTTAGATCTAATCATGGCATATTTTGCATACATCTCATGTATCAAATCATGCATATTTTCAGATCTAAATTATCTCATAATAATCTAAAAAATTAGATTTAAATTGATCTAATCAAAATAAATTCTAATCTAGACAATTATGTAGAACTATTCTACAACTAGTCTAGTCATGCATCTATCATATCTCATATGATATTTAAAATTAAATAATTTTTATTTGCTGTTTATCAGATGTTATTATAACACTTATAATATCAGAAAATAGTAAATAAGAAGATCTAAAATATGATTTAATCAGATTAAATCAAAGACATGCAAAACTATTCTATAGAACTATTCTATTCTAGAACTAGTCATGCATATCTTCATGTTCTTAGATCCAAATCATTTAATTTTAATTTTTCTGATTTCAGATCTGATCACATCTCATGTGACATCTAAAATCACTTTATTTTCTAATTAAAATAAAATTAAAATCAGATCTAAACAATTTAGAACCATGGCTCTGATACCAGTTGAAGGGAAATCCTGATTTCCCGGTCCAGGTTCGTCCAGATCTGATCAGATCAAGAGATATATTTCAAAAATTTTTCTCTTGATCCTAATCAGATCTTGATATGTTTCAGATCTGATTCTTATTATTTTAATAAATAAAATAAAATAAGATAAATTAAATCAAATTTAATTTACCTGATTTGGGTAATCCTATTACCCTGTAGATGATCCTGATTGCAGCGGAAGGTTCTGGATCTAGCCACGCAAGCGCCTGGCCTCTACCGGTATCCACTCGGGTTGGATCTGGAGATCCTCTTCTTCTCTATCACACCTCCAAAAATTCAGATCTGGATCTGATCTGGAGGATCTTCAAAACTCTTTTGAAGATCTGCAGTCGTCCTTTTGCAGCAGCGCAGCCTTCTTGCTTTTGATCGCCTTTCCTTGATCTGAATCGCACCAACCTAAGTCCAAAACCTTTTGGACGTGGAGAGCAAGGGGAGAAGAGAGCTATGGCATGGAGAAGGAGGGGAGAGGCAGCCTTGGGGCGTGGGGAAATCTCAATTGAATTCACTTAGAATTAGGGTTGGGCGCAGGGTCTTATTTATAGACCTCTTGTGATCCAACTCCTCTTCCTCTCAACCAATCACAACCCTTTGTGAAATCAGATCTAAATCTGATTGGTTGGAATAGAGACCCCTGGATTCCTCCTTAGAGGGTGCCTAAGACCAGTCAAACTGGATTCTTAGTAGAACTCTGATTGGAATCCAAAAGGGAGGTGGAGTCCTTGTCCAACAAGGACTCCTAGGCGCCTCCTACTTGGGCTCACGCCACCCTTGGCGTGCGCCCTTCTCCTTGCCAGGTTCTGGCAGGGGGACAGGCCCCCACCAGCTCTCCAATAGGTGCATGACATGTGGTCAAAAGTCAAAGGGTCAATGGTCAACGTTTGACCAGTCAAAGGTAGACTTTTGACCAAAGTCAAAGAACAAGAAATGGCAGGTGACCAAAAATGGCAGGTAATGTCTTACAAATAAGACAACCTATTCTGACTTGGACAACCTCCAGTCAGACCATATGAAGGCCTCTGATTGAGCACAAACTCCTTTGGCTCAGTCAGGACAACTTATTTATGATAGTAAAAGAAGAACGTTAGGTTCAATCGAGTGCTAGCACGATTTCCTTGAACCTAATTGAATCTCATTCAGATCAATTGAACTAGATCAGTTCAATTGATGATCACCAGATTCAAACCCTTGTTTGTGTGACCCAGTTAGGTTCAGTTCTGTATGGTAATGGGATATGTCATGATCTCTATCATAGACATCATCGAAACTCCTTTCGATGGATCAGAACTCTTCTGATTCGAACAGCTAGAATGATCGATCATCTAAATCATTCTAATTGCTCCCAAAATCCACCAGTGACACCTAGCAGTATATGGTGGCAACCCATCAGAGCTGAATGCGAACCTCTTGGTGCAGCTACCTGTGTGATTCAGTTCTTCTATCTTGAGCCCCGATCAGATTAGGGTTAAGGTGAACTCGTCAAACCCTAGTCTCTGTCATATGATGTAATCATTCGATTCGAGTCCAATGTGAAAATCTAAATAGAAACTCTTTCTATTATTTCACTCTACCATGGCCATGGATTTCTGGACTTGATTCTCATGATCATCATAGGGCTACTCCTCTACCACCGAGGTAGATAGATTCCATCTTGATGCAATCCAGTTCCTACAATGAACATGCTATAGCCAACATACACCTCAGGGTTCCATATGGCTAGGAGACCGAGTAATGGTGTAGTCAAACTATAACACCCTCAAGGTGAACTGCCGATGCATCTCAGGTCAAAGAACCAGACACACTACTGCGCATCGAGTCAGTCATTGACGAGAAGGTAGACTTCCTAATGACTACTCGAGGTGGTCACGCTCAGTGCCCTCGTTCTCTAACGAGTACCTGTACTTTCGCTCCGGTGTCTCCACACCGTAGACTTAAGACTCATCTACTAAAGAGAAGCGATCGTACACCAACCTTCCGAATCAATCACCATCCTCGTGGTGATCCTATGGTCGGGAGCTATTTATGAGTTAATAATGATTATTCATGTCTTAAATTTTCAACTCTTGAAAATATGAATTATCATTACCATTAACTCAAAGGATGTATCACAGACACTAAATACACATATGTGATAGAAAATAACCCATTTCATTAATTATAGTCAAAATTACAATTTTGCCCCTAGAAGTGTATTACAAGTGTCAGCCAATTCTGGCTTCTAGGGCACATATATCCAACAGATCCAAGCCATGGAAGAGTTCAAGGCCTCTTCCAAAATGAGGAACCTGAATGTCGAGTTTAGCCAGCAGGCATTCATTAGAGGTTTTAAGCTCTACGAGGGCTGAGTTGCTCGAAAATTTTCCAAGCTTGATCTGAGTTTTTTGGAAGAAGAGGAGGCTACTAATGGGAAAGCTGAACCATCCACTGCTACAGTCAACCCTTCTCCCATTGAAGCAGTCGTAGAACCTTTCGAACCTACCATTGAGGAGCCTGGACCCTCTAAACCACTAGCCGAACTTGCTCCTGAGTCTATAGCTACTGCAGGAGCATCGAGTTCCCCTGTTGCTTCCCCTCCGAGGATGGGAGCTTTTAGTTATTTTTTTTTTTTATTTCATCCTGTACTTAAAAAAAAATTTATTAATGAAAGTAAGACTTCTTTTTATCAATCGCTTAGAATTCCTTTCATATGTTGGATGCAGTCTCCCATCGATGTCGAGTCGCTGTCTCAAAGAATTTTTTTAAAATTGGTAATTAAGAGTTTGAAAAGAAAATTTCATCACCTGAGGAAAAAACTTAAAATGATAGAAGACGAACTCCAAAGATCTAGAAAAAATGCTTCGAAGGCGATGATTGAAGTAACTCGCCTCCACAAATTACACATGAAGGATTCCATGAGCTTCAGCATTAAGAAGGATAATTTTGAGGAGTTAGCGAAGTTTAAGAAAAGCACCAGTGATAAGTCCTGGGTGTTGACCGCAAAGATCAGCTCTCTCAAAGTTGAACTTGATTCGACGAAAGAGACAATCCGATTGTTGGAGGGGAGTTCATCGTGGTCTTCTGATAAGTCAAGAAACGATTAGGACTAGTCAAAAAAATTTTCTGAGCTCCAGAGATGGCTTCATGATGCTGAAGCTCGGCACGATAAGTGTGGAACTTATTATAAGAAGAAAACGAGTAGGCTTGAAAGTGAGCTCAAATCAGCGAACGAAGAGCTGGCTCATCTTCGGAGGTAATTAAACGATAATCAGCATGTCGGTGCTGATAAAGAGTTGGAGCAGATTATTTTTCTAAGGGAATCCTTCCATGGTCTTTCATATGCATATAAGAAGGATAAGGCTGAACTCCAATAGTTGAAGATCCAGATGGTATGCGAGCGTCAAGCTGTGAAATAGATGTGTAGGCTGAGTCGATGGTTCTGAGGAGGTAGTTAAGAGAATCTGAAGATAATTATTGACAAGCCGATAGGATGTATATGGAGAGTATGCTGAGGAAGAAAGAACTTGAGGAAGAGATAGTTAGTTTAAAGAAATTTTTGGTGATGGCCAGCAGCCCAAAGTCTGAGGGATCAGATCCTTCTTAGAGCTTTGGCCTTTTCTTCCTCACTTTTGTAACCAGTCTTATAGACTTTCATTTTGTAATAATTCTAACTTTAATGAAGAAATACCTTCTTTAATTATTTTTCTATTTCATTTCTTTGCTTTTCTCCTTCATTTTGTTCTTTGTTGGAATAATCATCGAAAAGTAGCTTTTCTCCTATCCTTTCATGATCGAAGATCTTTATTTGTATCAGGACGATGTTAGAACAATATTGTCTTTCTATTTCAAGCTTAGTTGGTTTTTATTGGTCCTTTTGTCAAGACAAAGTCCTTACTTATTTTTGATGAGGTTGGCTTTTGCTTTTGCCATGATGGGATTTTTCTCCTATCTCAAGCAATCGAAGGTCTTTGATTTGCTCATATTAGGACGAGATTCTCCTTTTATTAATAGGGCTATAGTGGCATGGTCGGACCGTTGATAGGTCTTCTCCTCTTCTCCTATTTTTTTAATAACTGGAGGTCTTTGGTTTGCTCATATTAGGGTGAGGTCCTCCTTCCATTCCTAACATGACAGTAGGGGCACAAATAGGCCGTTGAATGGGCCTCTCATCTCATCCCATCTTAAATTAACGAGGCCTTCAACTTTGCTCAAGTTAGAACGAGGTTCTCTTCCTGTTTCTAATAAGACTATAGGGGCACAAATGGACCGTTGAATGGGCCTCTTCTCTCATCCCATCTTAAATCAACGAGCCTTTGACTTGTCATGTTAGGCGGTTTTTCCTATCTCTTTGGAAATAGGCCAAATGGATCATTGATGGACTTGCCTCTCTATCTTAATATCGGAGATCTTATTTGCTGCATATTGGATGAGTTCTCTCTATTCCAAAAACTGTAGGGGCCAAATGGACATTGAATGGGCCTCTACCTCATTCCATCTTATCAAGGTCAACTTGCTCATGTTAGGATAAGGTTCTCTCTGTTCCTATCCATACAATAGGGCACAAATGGACCGCTGAATGGCCTTCCTCTATCTTAAACAATAAGGTCTTCGACTTGTCATGTTAGGATAAGGTTTCCTCTGTTCCTAACATGGCCACTTTTGATTGTTCTTTTCTGTCTCCATAGTTTTGCACTAAGAAATAATAATGTTGAATAGAGAGTTTTATGAGAATTACTGATAGTATATTTCTCAATTTTCTAAATTTTAAGGTCGTGGAGTGTTTTCCTTCAGCTCCTTCAAGCGATAAGTTTCGGACGATGAGCTCTATTTTGGGCCTTTCCAATTTGGAGCAAGTTTTTCTTTGTTCTGAGGTTGTGAATATTGCTCGCGAAGTACCAAATCCTCTACTTTGAATTATTTGCCTTTGATTGAGTTATAGTAACGAGCTTACTTTTTGCTTATGCTGCTCCAAAATTAGCTTTTTTTTCATTTTCCTCCCAATTGGGTACCCTTGTCAGATTGCATTGAATCAGACTCATGTTGAGGAGTTTAGTCTATCAGGAGACACTTAGTTGGAGGCAAGCAATGGAGTTTCCTTGGAATTTTGGTAGTTCGATAACAGAGATATGTAAGTATCGTCTAAGTCCTTTTGTTAGATATATGTTCCCTAGAAGCCAGAATTGGCTGACACTTGTAATACACTTCTAGGGGCAAAATTATAATTTTGACTAATATCAATAAAATGGATTATTTTCTATCACATATGTGTATTTAGTGTCTGTGATACATCCTTTGAGTTAATGGTAATGATAATTCATATTTTCAAGAGTTGAAAATTTAAGACATGAATAATCATTATTAACTCATAAAATGCTTCCGACCATAGGATCATCACAGAGGATGGTGATTGATCTGGAAGGTTGGTGTACAATCGCTTCTCTTTAGTAGATGAGTCTTGAGTCTATAGTGTGGAGACACCGGAGTGAGAGTATAGGTACTCGTTAGAGAACGAGGGCACTGAGCGTGACCACCTCGAGTAGTCATTAGGAAGTCTACCTTCTCGTCAATGACTGACTCGATGCGCAGTAGTGTGTCTGGATTCTTTGACCTGAGGTGCATCGGCAGTTCACCTTGAGGGTGTTATAGTTTGACTACACCATTACTCGATCTCCTAGCCATTCGAAACCCTGAGGTGTATGTTGGCTATAGCATGTTCATTGTAGGAACTGGATTGCATCAAGATGGAATCTATCTACCTCGGTGGTAGAGGAGCAGCCCTATGATGATCATGAGAATCAAGTCCAGAAGTCCATGGCCATGGCAGAGTGAAATAATAGAAAGAGTTTCTATTTAGATTTTCACATTGGACTTGAATCGAATGATTACATCATATGATAGAGACTAGGGTTTGACGAGTTCACCTTAACCCTAATCTGATCGGGGCTCAAGATAGAAGAACTTAATCACACAAGGTAGCTGCACCAAGAGGTTCGCATTCAGCTCTGATGGGTTGCCACCATATACTGCTAGGTGTCACTGGTGGATTTTGGGAGCAATTAGAATGATTTAGATGATCGATCATTCTAGCTGTTCGAATCAGAAGAGTTCTGATCCATCGAAAGGAAGTTTCGATGATGTCGATGATAGAGATCATGACATATCCCATTACCATACAGAACTGAACCTAACTGGGTCACACAAATAAGGGTTTGAATCTGGTGATCATCAATTGAACTGATCCAGTTCAATTGATCTGAATGAGATTCAATTAGGTTCAAGAAAATCATGCTAGCACTCGATTGAACCTAACGTTCTTCTTTTACTATCATAAATAGTTGTCCTGACTGAGCCAAAGAAGTTTGTGCTCGATCAGAGGCCTTCACTTGGTCTGACTGGAGCTTATCTAAGTCAGAAAAGGGTTGTCTTATTTTGTAAGACATTACCTGCCATTTTTGGTCATCTGCCATTTCTCGTCCTTTGACTTTGGTCAAAAGTTGACCTTTGACTGGTCAAATGTTGACCATTGACACTTTGACTTCTGTCCACGTGTCATGCACCTATTGGAGAGCTGGTGGGGCTTGTCCCCCTGCTAGAACCTAGCAAGGAGGAGGGCGCATGCCACCCTTGGTGTGTGCCCAAGTTGGAGGCGCCCAGGAGTCCCTGTTGGATAGGGACTCCATCTTCTTTTTGGATTTCGATTAGACTTCTCCTAAGAACCAAGTTTGACTGGTCTTAGGTGCCATCTAAGGAGGAATCCAAGGGGCTCTCACTGATTGGATCTATTTCCACCAATCAGATTTAGATCTGATTTCACAAAGGTTATGATTGGTTGGGAAGATGTGGCAGAGGAGTTGATCATGCATAGTCTATAAATAAGATCCTGCTGCCCAACTCAAAGAGGATTGAAAAATCTTAGCCATGCCCCAAGGCTGCCCCTCTCCTCCTCCATGCCAAAGCCATCTTCTAATCCCTCTCTCTCCTCTCCATTCCCAAAGGAAGTTTGGGATCTTCAGTTGGTGCAATCCAGATGAGAGAAAGGCTGACGAGAAAAAGCTAGAAGGCTGCACTACTGCAAAGGACAACTGCTGATCTTCGAAAGGAGTTTTGAAGATTCCTCCAAATCAGATCCAAGATCTAATTTTTGGAGAAGTGATAGAGAAGAAGGAGAAGATCTCTCAAGATCCAGCCTGAGTGGATACCGGTAGAGGCCAGGCGCACTTGCGTGGCTAGATCCAGAACCTTCCGCAATGCTTAGCAGGATCATCAAAGGATAATAGGATTACCCAACATCAAGATATAATTAAATTAGATTTAATTTATCTAAATTTTATTTTTTTTATTAGAATATAAAATTAGATCTAAAATATCTCAGATTTGATCTAGATACATGAGAAAAAATTTTTAAAATATCTCTCTTGATCCGATCAAATCTGAATGAACCTGGTCCAGAAAATCAGGATTTTCCTTCAACTGTATCAAAGCCAAGATTCTAAGTATTTAGATCTAATTTTAAATTTATTTTAATTGAAATAATATTTTAGATATCACATGAGATGTGATCAAATCTGAAATTAAAAAAATAAATTAAATAATTTGGATCTAAGATTAGAAAATATGCATGACTAGTTCTAAAATAGAATAGTTCTATAGAATAGTCTTGCATGTTTAATTTAATTTGATTAAATCATATTTTAATTTATTTATTTATTATTTTTTGATATTATAATTATTATAATAATATCTAAAAATAAATAAAATTATTTAATTTTAAATATCATATGAGATATGATTGATGCATGTCTAGACTAGTTGTAGAATAGTTCTACATAGTTATCTAGATTAGACTTTATTTTGATGAGATCAATTTAAATCTAATTTTTTATATTATTATGAGATAATTTAGATAAAATATGCATGATTCGATACATGAGATGTATGCAAAATATTGCCTAATTAGATTTAATTTGTATATGGAGTATTATGATCTAGATCTAAAACTGTTTTGTAGTATTGCATGTTCCTGATTAAGGCGTTCCACTTGCTGACGGTTTAGAATGAAGAAGGATTTAAAGGCCTCTCTTCCATCGATGTTCTCTTAATGACGTGAGGGGTGCTACATGTTTCGTCCTTAATCAGAACCCAAACTTACTTTCTGCAAATCCTAGATCCTGAAACTCTAATTTATTATGCATATTTTTATTTATGAATCCTACTTAATAAAAATTAAGATTATGGATTTAATTAGGTCTAATTATGAGAATTTATCTAAGAATTATTCATAATATTGGGTTCGAGCTTGGGTAGCTCAATTGTCTAAGCGTTGATCAAACGAATCCAAGAGTTGGTTAGATGGGATTCAACAATGGCTTAATGACAACTAATAGGATTAGTTTGGGTCAAGATCGGAGTCACTGATCAAGCAAGACCTATTAGGTCAGAGGTTAGGTCTGGATTGTTAGGCTAATCCATTTGTTTGACTCAACAATTGAGTGTTCTAAGATTAGTTTGGCATAACGATCGGACGATTTTTATTGAGGACTACTCGACCTGAATGAATTTTGTATGAGTTAATGCATATCCTTTCATCGGTCTCATTACCTGGCCATATCTATTGACTCAGGTTCTGATTTAAGGTGGTCAATAATCCAAGCTAACCCATGCCACTAGGTTTTCTAATTGTATATGACTATGACAAGGTTAGTTTAATGAGCCTGAATCAACTCTCCTATGAAAAGATTAAGTCTTGAGATTTTCACTTTGTAGAGTGTGCGGACCTTTTCCGGGTGATTATTATCGGACTTGAATTAGGCTCTGTTGCACGAGAAGATGAACCATATTATTAGGCATTGGATGCTATGGTTGGAGGATGGTGAGTCAATATTTTGGATACGTGAGAGACTCAATTAGAATTCAGTCTGCGCAAAAGTGGTGGTCTGACTTAACTAGGAGTGGATCAATATTTGGATACAGTTGAGATTCAGAATTAGGACAAGTTGGATGCACCATGATTAGGAGATATTGAACAGAGTTGTTCACCTCATTGGCTACCCATCACAATTCACTGTTTGTGAGATGATGAGTCAATTGGTGAGACTGCACATTCACTAGAAATCATTAATCATGAAGATTTTGAATCTTTACAGAGGGAGTGGTAGAGATTCGAGAAATAGTGGGAGCTAATTTGTTTAAAGATAAATTTTAAACAAATTTGTCAAGTCATTTACAGTATCTAACTTGAATCTTTGGACTCTCTATAGAAAATATCTGCGTCCAACCATTAGCACGTTTCCTGAACACATAGACTACGGACCCCAATTAAAGATGATCAAGAACTACAAATCATTTTGGGTTCTAAGAAGTTACATTATTATGTCGGACCTCACCTTATTAGCCATCATCCACCAAAACAGAGAGCATCTCTAGAATGGATAGACGAAGATAATAAGGCAGATATTATATGTTGGGCTTGATGTTTGATGAGTTTCTTAGCACCAATGAAGATATCGGGACTGATCACAAATGGTTGGCTACCTACAGGAGATGTTTGTGAATAGAGTGAAACAAGTATAAGTACAAAATGACTTTTTAAGGCAAAGTGCATGAGGCAGTCAGTCCAAGATCACTGTCTGATGATGATCAGACTTGAGAGCTGAGAAGTCGTGTGAAGTTAGATTGGATTGCAAAAATGTTATTCTGCAATCCTTGACTTGATGATGGGCAATTCATCATGAATTACACATGTATAAACTTCAAATTTTCTTAGCGTGATTAATGAATATGTGTGTCACCGCTGATTTTATGAAGTTCTAATGGCTCATCTTGCTATAGGACGGATTCTTTCAAAAAAAGTCTCTGAAGAAAGAGTCTGTGAAAAAGTAGAGGTGGTAGGAGAAGAAGAAGCCAGGCCGAAGATGAAAGCCGCTGCCAAAGGAAAGTATTTTCATTTCACAGCGACGGCCATTGAAAGCGGAATTGCCCTACTTACCTGGCACCTTGAAAGACAGAAGGAGGCTTCTCAGAGGTATGCTCATTATTGAGTTAACCTACGATTTTTTCTGCATCCAGTTGGATGTTGACTCTGGTTTCTAGTGCTATCTGTGCATCCTTCAGGGTCTTGAAGATGCAGGAGGCTGAGGGATGGAGACTTGACTACGCATCGGTATAGGAGCAAGAGTTGCTACAGTGGCCATGAAAATTATCCTCTTGATTACCATTGATTTAGACTTAGTTTTGAAAGATGTTATTATGTGCTTGATAGCTAGTAGAATTGATTTATGTTTCATTCTTAAACTAGAGGCATGTGTTACCTTCTTTAAGCCATTACAATATTCTTTATGAAAGAAATAAAATTGCAAATGATTTCTTATAACGATCTTTATCGACTACATATTAATGTATTTATTCTAACTATCGAGCAAAGTGATGCCAAATGACTAGGGAAGTCCAAATGATTGATATCTATTGACTAAGATTAGGTCATTTAGCAGAAGATGATCACAATTTGGAGAAAATGGGTATTGAGTCCATTGACTTTCAAGTCATATCAACTTGTGAATCTTGTCTTCAAGGCAAAATGGACACTCTCTTTTTGTTGGACTGGGAGGGCAACAATTCTCTGCCCTAGTCATGATGATGTGTGCGGCCATTGATGTGTGGGCAGAGGCAATTTTTATTACTTTATTCATTTAATCGATATGATTGTCTAGTATGGGTATGTGTTTTTATGAGAACGTTGAGCTTTTGTAATTAAAGAATCAGACATAAGATAGAAAACAAACTGAAAACCATTAGATTCTTCTATCAGATCGAGGGTGAATACCTTAGCAAAAATTTTAGACTATCTCAGGAAATGGTATTAGTCTTTAATGGATCCACAGAATACCTCAATCAACGGGATTCGAATGGAGAAATTGGACTCTATTGGATTTGGTGCCGTCCATGATGAGCTTCACAGACATCTCTGATTTTTTTGGGGACATTCATTGTTATTCAATTTTATCTACTGATAGGGTTTCCTCTAAAATCGTTCCACCATATGTATAGAGTATTGATACAGGTAAGAGAAGAAGAAGTTGAGTCATCATCAAAATTTGGGTTGTCTGGTCATGTCAAACACAAAGCAGACAGTTAGATTTTAGGTCTTCAGAGCAGTCATAGATATCCTAGAAGCTCATTGTATAACTATTTCTACATTCCAAAGACACATAGTGATTGTGAGTTGACATGCCAACTTTCTTGAAAATATAGTTTTCAAGACGCCGGCATTAGGAAAGCAGAGTTAAGTTTGTGAGAAAGTCTACAAGTCAATGAGGCTAGATCATTGGAACCAAATCGATTGAGCCAATAAGATACTCCTCCACCGAGATCGGAAGAGTTTTTCTATCCTCTGAAGAATCTTAGGTTTATTTAGAGAAAGTAGAGAAAAATTCCCCGTAGTTAATGGTGCTCATGGTGATGATCCCAAACCTATATGAGGTGATATCGGATTGCACTCCAGAGATGGAGTGAAGCAATGCATAGAATTGACTCGGATGCCTTCGAACTGTTTGGACCTTCGTAGATCACCAAGGTATGTTACTTTGGGTTGTAAATGGTCTTAAGGAAGTTGGTGAGGATAAATGTGGAGACATTGAAGGTGATAGTGGCAGGTTTAGTCACGCGAAGCATTGACTCAGGGATATCTTTTTCAGTGGCTATTGCAGAATCCATCTTGCACTTATTGCCATTGGCAGATATTTCGATTATATGAAGATATGGCAAATGGACATGAGAATTGGATTCTTAATGGATTCTGAGGAAGATATCTATATGGCAACAGTCGCTAGGTTTTATATTAGTGTACTGATCAATTAAGGTTTGCAGTGCAAAGGTCCATATATGACTTAAGACAAGGGCATTTCGGGAGCATAGAACAACGTATTTCAATTGATGTGATCAAAATAGTTTGGTTTTCATCAAAAAATGAAGAGGAACGTGTATTTTCAAAGGTTCAGTGGGGAGCACTGTTTGTTTTCTCGCACTTGTTTACGTTGGGGATTGGGGACATCACTTTCGTTATTTAGGAAATTGGATATTCCCCGTATCTTTTCTCTC
>QRFJ01002940.1:137444-169006 GCA_006176705.1 Cocos nucifera | reverse complement strand
ATGGGCCAGCAGAAGATCGAAGCCCACCTTGAGAAGATGGGACTTTAGACTTGTAGCTAATTGACTTTAGATAAGTGGGAGATTGTTAATATTATTGGCCCTAGATGCCAGATTGGCTGACACTCTGTACTACACTTCTAGGGGCAAAATTATAATTTCTGATTAAAATCAATTAAAATGGGATTATTTTCTATCACATGATTGTATTTTAGTGTCTGTGATACATCCTTTTGAGTTAATGATAATGATAATTCATATTTTCAAGAGTTGAAAATTTAAGACATGAATAATCATTATTAACTCATAAAATGCTCCCGACCATAGGATCATCACGAAGATGGTGATTGATCTGGAAGGTTGGTCTACAATCGCTTCTCTTTAGTAGATGAGTCTTGAGTCTACGGTGTGGAGACACCGGAGTGAGAGTACAGGTACTCGTTAGAGAACGAGGGCACTGAGCGTGACCACCTTGAGTAGTCATTAGGAAGTCTACCTTTCTTGTCAATGACTGACTCGATGCTGCAGTGGTGTGTCTGGTTCTTTGACCTGAGATGCATCGGCAGTTCACCTTGAGGGTGTTATAGTTTGAATACATTATAACTCGGTCTCCTAGCCATACGGAATCCTGAGGTGTTTGTTGGCTATAGCATGTTTATTGTAGGAACTGGATCGCATCAAGATGGAATCTATCTACCTCGGTTTGTAGAAGGAGCAGCCCTATGATGATCATGCGAATCAAGCTCCAGAAGCCCATGGCCATGGCAGAGTCGAAAATAATAAGAAGAGTTTCTATTTAGGTTTTCACATCGGACTTGAAATCGAATGATTACAAATCATATGCAGAGACAGGGTTTGACAGAGTTCACCTAAAACCCTAATCTTGATCGGGCTTCAAGTAGAGAACTTAATCCACAGGTACTTGCACCAAAGGTTCGCATTCAGCTCCTGATGGGTTGCCACCATCATATACTGCTATGCGTGTCACTGTGGATTTTGGGAGCATTATGAGAATTGATTTACGATGATCGATCATATCTAGCTATTCGAATCAGAAAGAGTTCTGATCCATCGAAAGAGTGTCGATGATGTCGATGATAAAGATCATGACAAATACTTCCATTTTACCATTGACAGAACTAAATCTAACTGGGTCACACAAACAAGGGTTTGGAATCTGGTGATCATCAATGAAATATCCAGATTTAAATTTGATCTGAATGAGATTTCAATAGGTTCAAGGAACATACATGCTAGCACTTGATTGAACCTAACGTTCTTTTTTACGATCATAAATAGTTTTGTCCTTACTGGCCAAAGGGTTTGTGCTCAATCTAGGCTTTTCCACTTGGTCTGACTGGAGCCTGTCCAGGTCAGAAAATGGTTGTCTTATTTTAAGACTATCTGCCATTATTGGTCATTGCCATTTCTCGTCCTTTGACTTTGGTCAAAAGTTGACCTTTAACTGGTCAAATGTTGAGCATTGATACTTTGACTTCTGTCCACGTGTCACACAGCTATTGGAGAGCTGGTGGGGGCCTGTCCCCCTGCCAGAACCTGGCAAGGAGGAGGGCGCACGCCACCTTTGGCGTGTGCCCAAGCAGGAGGCGCCCAGGAGTCCCTGTTGGACAGGGACTCCATCTCCCTTTTGGATTCCGATTAGACTTCTCCTAAGAACCAAGTTTGACTTGTCTTAGGCGCCATCTAAGGTGGAATCTAAGCGACTCTATTCCCACCAATCATATTTAGATCTGATTTCACAAAGGGTTGTGATTGGCTGGAAAGAAGAGGAGTTGGATCACGCTTAGTCTATAAATAAGACTCTGCACCCAACTCAAAGAGCAATTGAAATTCCCACGCCCCAAGGCTGCCTCTCCTCTCCTCCACGCCAAGTCCACCTTCTCCCTCTCCTCTCCACGTCCAAAGGAGTTTGGGATCTTAGTTGGTGCAATCCAGACGAGAGAAAGGCGACAGAAAGTTAGAAGGCTGCACTGTTGCAAAGGACAACTGCTGATCTTCAAAAGATGTTTTCAGATCAGATCCAGATCTGATTTTTAGAGACGTGATAGAGAAGAAGAGGATCTCCAGATCCAGTCCGAGTAGATACCGGTAGAGGTCAGGCACTTGTGTAGCTAGATCTAGAACCTTCCGCTGCTTACAGGATCATCAACGGGTAATAGGATTATCCTACATCAAAGTAAATGAAATTTGATTTAATTTATTTAAATTTTATTTTTATTATTAGAATAATAAGGATCAGATCTGAAACATCCTAGATCTGATTAGGATCAAAGAAAAAATTTTGAAATATATCTCTTGATCCGATCTGATCTGAGCGAACCTGGTCCGAAAAATCAGGATTTTCCTTCACATTGCTCCTGTTCCTTCATCGGATTTTTTAAAAAGCCCGATAAATAGTGAAGTCGCCAAATCAATTGTTGGAATTTTTTTTCATTTTTTTAAAAAATCCGTGAAACAGTGAAGCTAGCAAACCTATTGCCGACTTCACTGTTATCGAGCTTTTTTAAAAAAGCCCATGAAATAGGGAGATCGCGCTGCGATCGCCCCAAGCGGCGTTTACGCCGCTCGACGGCCACGATGGCCAGTCAGAGGCCCTTCAGCGGACCCTCCTTTCTCTTTCTCTTCCTCTCTTTTCCTCTATTTCTCTCTTTCTTCCTATCGGTTTGCACCAATTCGATCCCGTCGACCCTCCTCTCTTTCTCTTCTCTCTTTCTCCTCCTTTCTCTATTTTTCTCGAAAAGAGGCAAAAAATCTTTACAGAAGAATTTTTGCTATCCTCCCCGTAGGTTTTTGCCGATTCGATCTGGTATGGAACCATACCGGACCGTGCTGCTAGTCAACTGGAATGGCCACTGGTATCGAAACTGAGAATCTTGTTTAAAACCATCATATAAGCCTAAGATGAAGTTTCAATTCTCATTCCTACTTTTGCCTGGTGCACAGCTATCTTCATTAACCCTTGAGTCCAATATCACATTCAAAACCATCGTATAGGTCTACTATAATCAATATGAATTAAGTCTTAATTCTCTTATCAATTTATTTAGACAAATTCTGAATCAAATCATATAAGTAAAATTAATAAGAAAAATCTTTTGATGCTTCACCAGCTCTTCTAAAATTTCTTCCATCGAAATCTTTAACATCTATCAAATACTTTCCAAATAATCATGCAAACCTTTCAAAATCAAATTCTCCATACCATAATAGATTTTCAAGGACCTCAATAACAAGGGCAAAAGAACTCCATATCAATTCCTAAACCAAAATTTTGAGTTGCAATTTTGTGTCCCAAAATCTCAAATAGATATAATTAAGATCTTTTGAAGATACCAATCAAGGATTTTACTAGTAACCTCAATGATAGAAAATCCCTCGATCAATTTATAAACCTAGACTTTGAATTGAAATTTCATACATACCATATAGTCTCCAAATGACATAAATAAGATCTATTATTTTGATCCAAAGATGATAATTAAAGATTTCACCAAAATAAATATCCTACGATCTCATAATTGATTTCATCAATAAGAAATAGACTTCTTTGTAATGTCTCCAAATATACATTCCTTCTAACATGCCAGTTTATACATGATCCATATACCAAGTTCAACTTTGAAAAATATTCTAATTAGATATCATAAAAGATTTTCTTAGTCCAACTAGGAACAACATTTTATCATTGAGTCTTTATCTTGCTACTAATAGTCAACTTTTTAACTAGAAGCAATATCATAGTATTACTCCCATATCGAATTTGAGCTTTCAATTCACTTGAACAACTAAAAAAAATCAAATTAATAATTATAATGCACAATGACATTTCATGATCAATTCTCTTGCAACTTCTTTAGGTCAAAATCTAACTAATCATATCATGATCTATAGATTACTGTATCATACATCAAACTCTTTATGAGTCATTATCTCCAAGTTATCTTTTCATTCATAATCATAAGGTTTAGTAAAAAATTATGAAGACAACTTATACTACAATTATCATAGATCTATACCCCGATGTTCCTAATATCTATCTATTTATATTCAAGTCTGATTCTATGTGTCATAATTCATCCACTTATGCTTTGATACCATATAAATTGTCACTCTCCTGACTTGAGATCGTGAGTCGAGGGTCATGGCAATTGCCGCATACTCATAGGAAATTCTTTCCACAAGCATGCAAGGCATTCCATATGATATCAATGCATCATAGCGAAACTCAAAATAAATTAAGTTCAAAATTTGACTAACTAAAATCAATCTTAATCTGTTACAAAATTTCATCATTATTCAAAGGATCTTACATCAATTAAACCTAAAACAATAATCTTATAAAATAAAACAATAATCTTATAAAATAATATAATAAGTCCATGTCTAAACTTGATTGACACTATTGATTCTCACTTCTAACTCACTTCTAAAGGAGTACCCATGTCCATGATTATCTGAATCTGAAAAATATAAGAGAGATGATGAGCTTGATAGCCCAATAGGTAATGAATATCTCCACTAGATATTTTAGAAATTATCATAAAATATAATGTTTGAAAATAAATGCTATAAATAACATAAGAACATATTTTCCATGCAAATCAAATCTTTTTGAAATACTCATATGCATACATAATCATAAATCCAATTCAAAACAAAATACATATAACTCAACAGCCTTTGACTATGACCACACTTATCCTTATGGCAGGGCTAGAATAGTTAGTGTTGGGGATAAATCCCGCTCCTGCCGAAGCCCGGCCCGACGCTCAGCCCAATGTAACCAGTAGCCGCTGAAGAGCTTTAGCGCCGGGCGCCAGGCCGAGCCCCTACCACGGCCGAACTGCCTAGAGGCCGAACTCCCCTGCGCCAAGCTCCGGGCCGAACTCCTTCGGACTTCCCACGGCCGAACTCCTTCGGACCGACCCCAGGCGAGCCCATGCAGCCGAACTCCTTCGGACTTCCCACGGCCGAACTCCTTCGGACCGACTCCAAGCGGCCGAGCTTCAATGAAGTCCTCTCAGCGGCCGAACTCCTCAGCGGACGGGCTTTAGTGGAATCCCCAAGCGGTCGTCACTCAGGAGCCCGAACTCCTCAGCAGTCGTCACTGGGCCGAACTCCTCAGCGGTCGCCCTCATCAAACTTCGGCCGACCGAGCTCCTACCGAACTCTCAAGTGTCCAAGCCTCAGCCGAAGTCCAACAGCCGGCCGAACCCCAAACGGCCGAGCTTCGGATTCTCAGCAGTCGAACTCTTCTGCGGACGAGCCTTAGCTGCATACCTCTAGCCAGACGCCTATGGGAGCCGAACTCCCTCCTATCTTCCTCTTCAGGAGTCCGAACTCCTCCGGATGAACTGTCGCCTGCAGCAAGACCGGACGGCGCCTTCCTCTCCGTACCGGACTCCATGCGGCCCACGACGTGCCGGTATGGCTCCCACGATCTACCGGACGACGCCTTCCTCTCCGTACCGGGCTCCATGCGGCCCACGACGTGCCGGTATGGCTCCCACGATCTACCGGACGACGCCTTCCTCTCCGTACCGGACTCCATGCGGCCCACGACGTGCCAGTATGGCTCCCACGATCCACCGGACGATGCTGTCCTCTCCGTACCGAACTCCATGCTGCCCGACGACTCTCTGCCAGACGGCACAGCCGTCACCATCAACTAAGCTCCGCTATAAAAGGACCCCTCCCGACATACTAAGGCTAAGCTCTCTGAACTCTCGACTCGCTCTCCTCCTCACCTCTAAGCTCCGGAACTCATTCCGAGCACTCCATTACTGTTGGCCGGAAACTAACTTGACCGTCGGAGGGTCCTGCCGGAGCCACCACCCCACCGGTTCCGGACGGGACTTCGTTTTGCAGGTCCCCGGCGGCGACCTCAGCGGCCTCGACTCCGGCGACCTCCGGCGAGGATGGATTTCTGCACCAACAGATTGGCGCTAGAGGAAGGGCATGAACCTTCGAGGTTCCCTTGTTCTTAAAGGAGTGCTCGGCGACCCTTCTCTTCCCTCTCCAGAGATCTTCCTTTTCTCTTTCGAAAAGAAAATGCCACCCAGGAGGGCTTCCGCACGGCGTTCGGTGGCCTCTGCGACCCGATCCCGTCCAGGCCCGTCTGTTCCTGCTTCAGCCCCGGCGGCCTAGGTTCCACCTGCACCCGCGGTGGATGTGAAGCAGTTCGGCCTGCTTTGACCGACAGATCCGTGGCCGTGGCCTCACGGAGGCGTTGCACGCTATACAGCAGCCTCCGGTAGCGACTCCACCAGCAGGCCCGCCATGAGGGCGCGAGGAATCAGCCTTAGGGAGGAGCCCAATCGCCCCTAAGAGAGAAACGGAGAGCAGAAGTTCCCCCGCTGAAGCGGAATGAAGTTCGGCGCGAGGAAGGCCGAACCCACCCATGAGCCCGTCAGCGAGGAAGCTCCGACAAAGAAGTATGAAGTCCTCCCGCGGAAGCTTCCGCGGGAAAGTGGAACGAAGTTCGGCGCAAGTAATGGCCGAACTCACGCTCCAGTATGTCCCCCAAAGGAACCGCCTACAAAGTGTTCACTGGAGGCGGAATGAAGTTCGGGCGAGAAAAGCCGAGCTCCCCTCGAGCTCGTCCGAACAAGAGCAGCAGAAAGTTCTCCCACGGCGGGTCTCGTGGGAAAGAGGAATGAAGTTCGGCTCGAAGAAAAGCCGAGCTCCCCCAAGGCTCGTCGTCAAGGCGAAATGAAGTTCGGTGGAGTGCCGAACTCCTCAACTCAACCTCCAAAATAAAGTTCGGCGCCGGCAAGGACGGAACGAAGCCCCCCTCCCGGAAGGTTCCGCAACTACGACCCGCTCCTCTAACTCGAATTCTCGGCAAAGTTAAGAGCCAACCGCCAAGACCTGAAGGACTACGGCCTCTCCAAACATGCGCGATCAAGGAGAAGATCGGCTATAGGCACTGCCGTAACCGGAAAAGACAAGAAGGTTGGCCGTCCCGCGGCGTCATCAACGCCACCCCGGGGAGGAGCTAGGAGCTAGCTACATCGGTGATCGTCATCCCCAGCGACAAAGTCAAGAGAAGCATGGTCCAAATTATGAAGGCCGGCATAGATAGAGGAGGTCGTCTGGACGGAACTTACTGCCCGAGGGAACTCCGAGGAACAACGCCCCGACAACCCTCGAACGAAAATGCGCTGCGATCATCTTCTCTTCGGTAAAACTCTCCCCTCTCAATAAAATCATTTCTGGATGCGAAATCTATGTGATGGCTGGAAAAGAAGCAGTCAATAGTCGCCGTATTAGGAACAGGAGGAGAACCTCGTCCTAATGCGAGCGGCAAACTCGGCCAGAGATAAGATCTCTCCCGAGGGCAAAGTTCGGCCAGAGATGAGATCTCTCCCGAACAGCAACCTCGGCCAGAGATAAGATCTCTCCCGAGGGCAAAGTTCGGCCAGAGATAAGATCTCTCCCGAACAGCAAGTTCGGCCAGAGATAAGATCTCTCCCGAACAGCAACCTCGGCCAGAGATAAGATCTCTCCCGAGGGCAAAGTTAGGCCAGAGATAAGATCTCTCCCGAACAGCAAGTTCGACCAGAGATAAGATCTCTCCCGAACAACAAGTTCGGCCAGAGATAAGATCTCTCCCGAACAGCAAGTTCGGCCAGAGATAAGATCTCTCCCGAACAGCAACCTCGGCCAGAGATAAGATCTCTCCCGAGGGCAAAGTTCGGCCAGAGATAAGATCTCTCCCGAACAGCAAGTTCGACCAGAGATAAGATCTCTCCCGAACAGCAACCTCGGCCAGAGATAAGATCTCTCCCGAGGGCAAAGTTCGGCCAGAGATAAGATCTCTCCCGAACAGCAAGTTCGGCCAGAGATAAGATCTCTCCCGAACAGCAACCTCGGCCAGAGATAAGATCTCTCCCGAGGGCAAAGTTCGGCCAGAGATAAGATCTCTCCGAACAGCAAGTTCGGCCAGAGATAAGATCTCTCCCGAACAGCAAGTTCGGCCAGAGATAAGATCTCTCCCGAACAACAAGGTCGACCAGAGATAAGATCTCTCCCGAACAGCAAGTTCGGCCAGAGATAAGATCTCTCCCGAACAACAAGGTCGACCAGAGATAAGATCTCTCCCGAACCGCAACCTCGGCCAGAGATAAGATCTCTCCCGAGGGCAAAGTTCGGCCAGAGATAAGATCTCTCCCGAACAACAAGTTCGGCCAGAGATAAGATCTCTCCCGAACAACAAGGTCGGCCAGAGATAAGATCTCTCCCGAACCGCAACCTCGGCCAGAGATAAGATCTCTCCCGAGGGCAAAGTTCGGCCAGAGATAAGATCTCTCCCGAACAACAAGTTCGGCCAGAGATAAGATCTCTCCCGAACAAGCAAGTTCGGCCAGAGATAAGATCTCTCCCGAACCGCAACCAAGGTCGGCCAGAGATAAGATCTCTCCCGAGCGACCGTTGACAACCTCGGGCCAGAGATAAGATCTCTCCCGAGGGCAAAGTTCGGCCAGAGATAAGATCTCTCCCGAACAACAAGTTCGGCCAGAGATAAGATCTTCCCGAACAACAAGGTCGGCCAGAGATAAGATCTCTCCCGGGGTCGAAGTTCGGCCAGAGATAAGATCTCTCCCGGGGTCGAGATCTCTCCCGAACAACGAGTTCAGCCAGAGATAAGATCTCTCTCGAGCGACCGGAACAACCTCGGTTAGGAACAGGAGGAGAACCTCGTCCTAACACGAGCACCAACCTCGGCTAGAGATAAGATCTCTCCCGAGCGACCGGAACAATCTCGGTTAGGAACAGGAGGAGAACCTCGTCCTAACGCGAGCACCAACCTCGGCCGCAGGAGGTAAGATCTCCCCCGAGGGAAGCTCGGCTGCAGGAGATAAGATCTCCCCCGAGCGCGCACTTCACTTCGGCTGCAGGAGGTAAGATCTCCCCCGAGGGAAGCTCGGCGTGCAGGAGATAAGATCTCCCCCGAGCGCGCACTTCACTTCGGCTGCAGGAGATAAGATCTCCCCCGAAGGGAAGCTCGGCCGTAGGAGATAAGATCTCCCCCGAGCGCGCACTTCAACCTCGGCTGCAAGATAGGAGGTCTCCCTCGAGTCGACTTCAACTGATGAAGATAATGTCGCCCTCGAGGAGCTCAAATCCGACCTCGACCGAAGGAGGCGAGATTTACTTCGGCTTCAACATCAGCTTCATCGACTTTAGCTGGAAACGAGTTCCATTTCAACTTCAAACATCGACTGAAGATGAGGTCTCCCCCAAGCCTCAGCCTCAACTTCAGCGTCAATATTGGCTGGAGATGAGACCTCCCCCGAGCTTCAGATGCAACAAATGCGGAGCCTGGAAGAAGACTTCGGCAGTCGCCTGTTTTGGTACTCCCTTCAATTTTTGAACTCGGGAGTGGGGGGGCTACTGTTGGGGATAAATCCCGCTCCTGTCGAAGCCCGGCCCGACGCTCAGCCCAATGTAACCAGTAGCCGCTGAAGAGCTTTAGCGCCGGGCGCCAGGCCGAGCCCCTACCACGGCCGAACTGCCTAGAGGCCGAACTCCCCTGCGCCAAGCTCCGGGCCGAACTCCTTCGGACTTCCCACGGCCAAACTCCTTCGGACCGACCCCAGGCGAGCCCATGCAGCCGAACTCCTTCGGACTTCCCACGGCCGAACTCCTTCGGACCGACTCCAAGCGGCCGAGCTTCAATGAAGTCCTCTCAGCGGCCGAACTCCTCAGCGGACGGGCTTTAGTGGAATCCCCAAGCGGTCGTCACTCAGGAGCCCGAACTCCTCAGCAGTCGTCACTGGGCCGAACTCCTCAGCGGTCGCCCTCATCAAACTTCGGCCGACCGAGCTCCTACCGAACTCTCAAGTGTCCAAGCCTCAGCCGAAGTCCAACAGCCGGCCGAACCCCAAACGGCCGAGCTTCGGATTCTCAGCAGCCGAACTCTTCTGCGGACGAGCCTTAGCTGCATACCTCTAGCCAGACGCCTATGGGAGCCGAACTCCCTCCTATCTTCCTCTTCAGGAGTCCGAACTCCTCCGGATGAACTGTCGCCTGCAGCAAGACCGGACGGCGCCTTCCTCTCCGTACCGGACTCCATGCGGCCCACGACGTGCCGGTATGGCTCCCACGATCTACCGGACGACGCCTTCCTCTCCGTACCGGGCTCCATGCGGCCCACGACGTGCCGGTATGGCTCCCACGATCTACCGGACGACGCCTTCCTCTCCGTACCGGACTCCATGCGGTCCACGACGTGCCAGTATGGCTCCCACGATCCACCGGACGATGCTGTCCTCTCCGTACCGAACTCCATGCTGCCCGACGACTCTCTGCCAGACGGCACAGCCGTCACCATCAACTAAGCTCCGCTATAAAAGGACCCCTCCCGACATACTAAGGCTAAGCTCTCTGAACTCTTGACTCGCTCTCCTCCTCACATCTAAGCTCCGGAACTCATTCCGAGCACTCCATTACTGTTGGCCGGAAACTAACTTGACCGTCGGAGGGTCCTGCCGGAGCCACCACCCCACCGGTTCCGGACGGGACTTCGTTTTGCAGGTCCCCGGCGGCGACCTCAGCGGCCTCGACTCCGGCGACCTCCGGCGAGGACGGATTTCTGCACCAACAGTTAGCTTAATCAAAATGCCGATGTATAATCCTTTTTGGCAGTGTCAAAAATCAATGCACAACCCCTATTGGTAGGATCCAGAACATGGTTAGACTGAGAGCACAAAATCCAATCCATATTAAAGCACTTTTGCAACATAATATATAGATATTATAACTCCATATGCATATTTCATAATAAATCAATAAATCATAATATTCCATAATCTCAATTTCAAAATCTCATTTCATTCAAAATATAATTTCATAAATCATGCATAATTTCAAAGACTAATTATTTGCTTCAAAATAAATTATGAAATATCTCGAAAATATAGTTCATTATTTATTTCTATAGAACACTGAACGGACAGATTCAATCAATCTTGAAAGCATTTTTCAGAATCTATTATTCAAAATATATTATTTTATCAGTCTTAAGCCAAAACCAATATAAACCTTAAGTTTCAACACCCTTACAAGGCTGACTAAAGTGGTAGCATCCATCATCCTGATAGATCCTTTCAGGGTAGTTTATTAGATCATGGTTTGAATAGGGAATAGATGGTTTAATAGAGAACAATAGTGATCAGATCAGTAGTGTCCAACAAGAGTCAAAATATAGATTGATACATCGGTTGGCAATCAAAGATCAATTAGATCAAGTAACTTCATTTAATCAAAAATAGTTAAGATACAAGAAATCAATAAAGATCAATAATGATGAATCTTGTGATGTTCAACAAAGGCTCAAATGGTGTGGGCATGTTCAACTGATAGAGTAGTTCAAAACCTCTTATTGGAATCAACTCGAATTCAAAGCAACAGATCGAGTTCACTGGATTTACAAATCACATAGAGAGAGAATATCAAAGAAAAAATAAATTAACAAGATAGAACATGGCCGATTAGGCGACATAGCCTGATGTCCTGATCGACTAGTCAAGGTGATTTAATCAAATCATGGTTGAATTAGCATATAGATGGTTCAATAAAATCACAAATAATCAATTTTAATGGTTTCTAGATCTAGTCAAAGTGGGTGTCGGCATGGTGCCTGGCGATCATGGATCAAGATTCTTTTTTAAAATCGTTAGAATGAAGTCTTAGAGAGAACTCCATAAAGAGTAATTCTAGAGAGAAAATTCATAGAGAGAGAAAGTCGGACTTTCTAGAAAGAGAAACCAGCGATTCAAACTGAAGGAAGAGAGGGAAGAGAGAGAAACTCTCTTTTTTTTCTTTTTCTCTTTTCTTTCTTTTCCCCTTTTTTCTTCTATGGTGAAATAGAGGACCATGTCCTTTTTTTCTTCCATGGAACAGGGGATCTTCTTCCCCTTGTTTTGGACACATCGGAGGCTCTTCTCCCAGCCTACCAACTCGTGGCCAGAGTAGGCCACGACGGCAATCAGTGACCCAGCTTCGGCGATCGATAGTGGTAACCGACGGCAGAAAAACCCGAGAACACCCACGGAATAACAGGGCCAGTTGGTCAACTGGGATTTCACGAAATTTTTAACAGAAAATTGGCAATAAATCAGGCTAAAAACTCATAGAAGATTGAGGGGAAGGTGTTTGGGAGTTTTACCTGATCCTTGAAGGGGATTAATCCAATTCTTGGCGGTCAAAATGAGATTATCCCATCAATAAATAGAATGGAAAAAAGGAAGAAAAATCAATGATTAAACAGCAAATTTTGGTGATTTTCGATGAGGAAAAATCAAGAGAGTTGAGGCCTTTAAATAAAGCTCTAATGGGAAGGAATTAGAGTTTAATTTCAATGGGATTTCTGAGTGGGATTAGGATATTCAATTAGAAGAGAACTCCTTCGGGAGTTCTCCGTTCTCCGTGTTTCCTTATTCCCTATTGAACTTCCTGCACATGCTAGTTTATTTCTTTTCTCTTTTTTTTAGTGCTTTAAGATTTGTGCTACTGGGGTTTTTAATTGGATTTGGGGTATTACAGGCTGCCACCAAGGTTTTATATCCTAGCAGGATTGGGGATGTCGTGATCGTCCTGTTTCTATGAGAAAACGGGATCGGGACTCCGAAACCCATCCATACAGGGAGAGAAGAAGAAGAAAGAAAGGAAGGAAAGATAAAGAAAAGAAAAAAATGAAAGGAAAGAAGAAGAAAAATGAAAAAAGAAAAAGAAAGGAGAAGAAAAAGAACGAACAAGGAAAGGAAAGGAAAGAAAGAAAGGTAGAGGAAAAGAAAGAAAAAAGAGAGAAATAAAGAAAGGAAAGAAGAAGAGAGAAAGATGAAGGATATCCACTGAAATGCATGATCGGGACTACTGTCGGGACTGAATGGGACAGTGGGACATCCGTTTCATGGAGAAACTGGGATATCTTTGTCCCATAGGATTTAAAACCTTGGTTGCCACAATGTGTGTGTGCCCATTTCACACCTATTATTGAATGCCCCAAGTGGGTCCTAAAAACTCGGGTAATGGTCGACTATCTCCCCTCTAGATAGAGAGGGGAGAAGGGGATCCTCGTGTAAGTTCTTTTGGAGAAACTCAAACCCTTTCACTTTTGACTATTCCCAAAGCTTTGGCTCACTTAAGTATTGGAGGGTCCCCCTCCTCGGGACAAACTTTGGCAAGTAGACGTTTGGTTGTAGATGGTGGAGTTTCTTCTAGAGTTATTAAAGGCGCACTTGAGGCATGCCTCAGGCACAAAAGCCACTAGGCACAGAGGCCATCGCCTTTGTACCTCCTAGGCGAGGCGACAACCCTTAGGTGCAGCCTAGGCACCTCAAGCGCCTGCCTCTGCATTGTTCAGAGATGCAGTGAGGTCAGTTGTAGTATTAATTTTTAGTTTCTAAGAAATAAAAAAAAAATAGTTATAGTACATAGGAAATGTTAGTTATAGTATATAGGAATTAGAAATGATTTGGTATTTATTAAGTATAATCGGGCATTGATGCATCGATGTAGTAGATGAAATCACATTAATCTTATATCATTAAAAGATATTTATGATTGCAATGAGTGGATGACCGGAAGAATGAAGCAAGTTCATATAAATAAGAATGATGAACAAGAAGAAATATTTAGTGATAGTGATGATGGTTTGATATAGGATCTTATTGTCGAAGCTTCTGGAGCTTATGAGCCTACTTATTTCACTAGAAATAGTGCAAAAACATCTTTCAAAGGGGAGCTTTAGCATCATCATCAAGATCAAAGTCTAGACCATTCCAAGTGTAGCTTGTAGATGAATCAGAGGAGACATATGATGAGTATGAGAAAGATATTGGAGAGGAACAAGAAAAGGAAGATGCAGTTGGTTTGCTTGATGATGAGGAGGAGGATTAGCCAATTAGGAATTTAGAAAGCACTTATTTAATTGTTTTTGGGTTAGAGCTAGTTTTTACATACTGGATTTCTTGCCTACAGTTAGATCTTTTTCTATTTTTAGTTTTTACTTTTTAATAATAGGGTGCTAGTTTTGTTTTTTGCTGAAATTCTTGCCTATAACTAGTTCTTTGTTTTTCTTGTTTTTTTTGTCTAACTTCTCTTAGGGCTATGCTTGAGGCTTGCGCCTAGGCTCCAGGGATCCCTAGCACCTAGAGCCTTTAACAACACTGTTTTCTTCCTAGCTAGTCTCTAGGCTGACCTCCAACTTAGTCCCTAACTGACCGCACCTTGGAGTTTTGCGGCAACAATTTCTATTCCACATTGTTTTTTCTCGAAGGAAAGTTAAAGTTATATATAACAAAAAATATTTATTTCTGTTCCACATCTTTTTGTCAAAGGAAAGTTAACTTATGCATAACAAATATACATTGCAAAGTAACTAATAGTCATTATGTAATAGTTAATATTGGCCAATCAATTAATTGTGTATATATTATACACATCTATTTTCTTAGTTTGGACTCTTATGGCTCATTAAACTTGATTGCTATACCTAATCTTTGCCAACTTAATAAATGAACCAAAGTTTCTGGATCAAAGCTAGCTAATGAATTGTTAAGCTTCACCTGATTTAGAGTGGCCTTGGTTTATAGGGCTTTTGGTTAGCACAGCACATTGGCACCCCTATTGTATAAATATGACAATACAGAATTCACCATAAAATGAAATGAATAATCCAAATGGCATTAGAAACTTTGAAAATGAGAGAATATAGTTGGCCTCTTCAATGATTGCCAACTGCACATTCGTTTCTTTAAGGTCTAGTAAATCTGCTAATGCCAATGTCCATGGGGTAACATGTTGGGCTAGCATTGAAGAAGGTTAGGAGAAATAAATGATAGAGAACATTGTTTGGTATTTGGTAGGATGTCTTATATTCTTATTTCTATCAGTGTAGATATAGGAAATGTGGAGAATCATTAGAGGAAACTTGGACAAACAAGCGGTGATGAATGGGCAGGAGATAATCTCACTTCCTTTACATGAACAAATTATTAAAAATAACAAAATTGCAATGGTTGGCTCCATTATTTAACCCTTGGTGAAAAATAATTAACTTCAATATGCAAACTTCGTTCTATAATAATTATTTACATATAAGATAGAAAGCATGGAGAAGAAATCCGAAGGAGTGAAATGCTTTCAAGAATGCTATTGTAAGTCAGGTTAATCCTAAACCAGAATATTAGAGAGGATAAGATTGGAGTAAGAAAAATAAAATGTGGAAGATGTACTATAATTCTTATTATGTAATTGCTTCATGGGATCACCATGACCAATTATCCTGTCACACAAAATATATTCATTGATTTTGAGCCTTAATATGTTCCTTTATCCTTTCCTGTAAGTTTAATGAGTAACATGCCTCTTATGATACACAATCCATGTATGTGACAATTTTCATACCTTGTTCATTCTTTTCTCATTCCACTTAGGGCTTTGTAAAAGATACTTCATATGACCTGCTATGCATTTATAACTTTATTATTTGTCCAACTTTTTTCTCCATTGGAAGAAGTACATATGCATATCTAGTAAATTCCAACCACTGCCTCTTCCCCTTTCATTAAAAAAAGAAAAAGGTTTTTAAAGATATAAGATTCTAATTATTTCTTACTTTTTATTCATACCATGCTTTAGGCATGATAACTGTAAACACAGATCCCAGTGATTTCTACTACCATTTCTGTCATTTTTCTCTTATTAATTGTCTAAACTTACCAAGGGTAAACTAAACTGCTAGTGGGTTCAAATGACATTTACTCTTTTAATTAATGCTTGCAATGTTACCTAAATTGAGATGGAAAACCTTTCTTTTTCTATACATATTGTAGATTTCATGATCTTTTGGGTGGATTACTTGTTTGAAGTTCAATGGAATAGATCTTGTTCTTTCTATCACAAGACTTTGCTGTTAAATGTGAAATGAAAATCATAAAAAGTTAATCAAAGGTATGCTTCATAACTAAACCTGTGTTCATCCAAGGATGAGTCAACCTCTTTTCTTGTTCTACTTCTTATATTGTTTCCTTTTTGCAAGAAAGCTATGAATCATCTGGATGAAAATGGAAATGTTGTGTGGTTTTAATAGAGTGGATTACCAGTTTTGCTGAGCAGATGCCATTATAATCTATGTAATCATTTCTTTCTCCATCTTGAAATAGAAGTGAGATGCCTGCTAGTTCTTCTTACAAGGCACATGATGTTATTTTTATAAATGGGGGGAGAAATTGCAATATGGGTCATTGGAGCATTATTTTAGAAAAAAAGATTCACATTATATAGGTATTATTAATTTCAAGACTGAAAAATAAGACTAATCCATTTCAGGGGACTATTCTTGATGCATGTAGAATGTGAAAGATGTCAAATATATAGCAACGTAGGGATCCTTATTTTACCTGTATGGTTAAACAAAAATTATTTAACCTAGACACTTTTTGTGCCTGTTTATCCTTCAATTTTGGTAGAGATGGTTTAAATCCTGAATCTTTGAAACCATTGTGTTTCTTGAGTTGAATATTGCTCAAATCTCATGTTGTCTCTTTTTTCTTCAAAGAACTGGGATTGCTGTGTTTGGATCTTATTTATTTGAGGACCTCTACCTAAGTTGATGGAAATTTGTTTTCTCATCAGGTGTATGAGGGCTCTGAATGTGGTAAAGCATGAATATTATCATCTGCGAAGCAAATTTGAGACCATGTTGCAGGTAAGTTTGAGATGTTAATGTCAATTGTACATTTGGAATTGGGATTACATTTGTGAAAGCATTTGTTTTGTATCACCCATTATTGTTCTTTTAACTGTTTTGAATTAGATGAAGTCCGGAAACTAATTTGTGTAGAGATTTCAACTCCTTTTGCTTTGTTGGTTCTCTCTCCTCCCCTGGAGAAATTTAAACCTCAACCTCAAGCTTCCTTTCATTATGGGGTTTTTGGATTTGCTGGCATCTCCATATCTAGGTTGGGCTTTGCTTTGCTTCCTCCTTTAGCTGCCCACGAGACCAGAATTTCTGCTAGAACTTAGCCTTCACTGTTGATGCTTGGTCATATCCTTCTAGAAACAGCACTGAAGGAGAAAATCTGGTTATCCTTGATGGCATATTGAAGATGTGAACTCCACAACACTTGGGACTATCTTTATTGGTAATTTGCTCAAAAGGACAGTGAGGAGGTTGCATGGTGTTATTGTCTGCATCTGCCCCTGACATGCAAATCTTGGAGGTGATAAATGGTAATCATGCACAAATAGCATAGTCTTAGTGTTCCTAGTGAGGTAGTTGGGGCCTAATGGTCTTCCACAGAGTGGTTCTTTTGGATGCCTGTCTTGGTCCAAGTCCATATGTAGGTTTCCAACTCAGCACCTGGTTAACTTGTGGTTGAAATGGTTCTTTTGAAATGCCTGTCTTGGTCCAAGTCCCTTTGTTTTGAGCCCTTCTGGGCATCTCTTGTATATATGAAGGGTGCTGCTGCTCCTAAATTGGTTGAAATTGTGACCATTGAGTCTTGTTATGAGCCCTTACATGTATTCCTCATTATGTATATAGGATGGTGCTTTATTTTCTCCGACGTTTTGGTCTTGCAGCTTTACTAGATAACTGATGTGGAGTTGACAATTAATCAGTGCGCTGTATGAAAATTTTCTGGTAGTGGTTAACTAGTTCTGAAAATTCCGGTGATAACTTGGAGTCATGTTGACATCATGGTAGATTTTCTTGTATAAATTCTTCACCTGCTTTTGCAGCAGCTGCTGGCAATGAATGCAGGAAATTGGTAGCAAAATAGTTCAGTGAATTTTTCTTGATATATTTTCATCATTAGTTTTATGATTAGCAAACCAAAACTGTTTAAGATACTTGTAATTTGTTTAATTGGTGTACCTGTTTTTTCATCTTCGGCTTTTCTCATGGACTTTTTTGTTTGATGCAGCTGGAGAACAGAATTCAAGCCTATGAAACCAAACAGCAAAATTAGATGGCAGAGTTTCTGGTCACATGACACCAGATAGCTTCTTGTCTCTTCTTTAGGTTACAGGACCTCTGCAGTAACCAGTAATAACTGTTCAACAGAATACACGGTGAGATTGTGTATCATAAATTCAAGTCAAAACTTCTGCACGATGGTGATCAATAAACTGCAATGTTCTCTATCATTTGAAAATTTCTGCTGTAAACTAATTGAATCTTTGCAAAATGAGCCATAATGCTTGATCTGCATTGGAAGCCAGTGTTAGTATTACAGTTTTCAGATCAAGATTCAGAAGGAAGCTTGTTAGCTTTGGTCCTCCACTTGTGTAAATTGTTGTAATTTGGTCTGGATGATGGTGCTAGTTATCTGGCATTTGGCGTATTTCTTTGAAATATAGATTTCATAGCGCTTTTGTTTGAGGTTTGCTGATATAATGGTCTAACGAGCCTTGTTAGGAACGAAGGGAGGAGAATGAGAAAGCGGTAGCGGGACGCGCAACCTTATTTCTTGAGGAGGAAAAAAAAAAAAAATGATTGTTTAGCATATGCCACGCACAACGGCACGTGGAACATCCAATAGATATCATCTAGAAAGAGCTTCCGTTGATGCACATATAAAAGTTATGGCGGCTTACTGGAAGGGAAAAAAATTATGCGTTCCCATCCTTGTAATACCATGTCTATATAAATTATACACATTTGTATCAAGAGTTATATTATATGGGTTTAAGATACAATTTAGTTTGAGATGTAATTAAATTGATTTTTAGGCCATCCCTAAATTCAATTTATTCCGACGTTAGATTTAGGTTTGATAATATCAGAGGGATTTTAGTTAATAAAAAGATAGATCTTTGTTTGATTTTGATTTTTAGTTCAGGATGACAGCTATTCTACAATACAAGATTTCAACAAGATCGGACTTTTGGTACGGCCAAACTTTCTACCAATCTCTTTTAAATTAGTTAGAGGAATCTCATTGCAGTTTCAACTAAGAAGTTCAATGTTAGTTCGGTGCTTCAATTATAAATCCAATTTAAGTATTCGATATACCTCCAGTATTTTGTTCTGTTCTCAAACGACTTCAGTCAAAAATATTAATCTCCATCGGGTGCTCATCTTGATGATTGAATGTTTGGCTAACTTTCTTGAGAATGATTGAAGCGGTCCTACTACCAAATTAGAAATCCAATTCTCAAGCTCATCGCTCTTGGTCCGAGCTTTTTGAATTGGAACACCAATTCAAACTCTATCTATAGAGTAGGTTGCAAGGGATGTTTGGCATCCATAATCTTTATGCACAACTGGTTTGTGCGGCAAGGATAAGTGGGCGGCTTTAGGATTAGGTGCATGGGAGTATGCAGTCCATGTTTGGACTCTTAGTTCTCATTCAATTTGGCTCAAATTAAATCTCATTTGATGAAATCTAAATATTGAGAGTAAAATAGCTCCTATCGAAGTTCCGACGACCTCCAATGCATATATGATGGATGACCTTTTCAATCATGATCAGCAACCCCTCTTCAATGACTGCAGAACTCGTCAAAAATATGATGAACTTCTTTCAGCCGAATTTGAATAGTGAAGGAAGTTGTTAACTAACTCTGATCTTGGTATTAGAAGAACTCCAAATATTAAATTCCAGCACCGTCTGACTTTGTTTATGGCAGATCTTGAGAGCAGCTGAATTCTTTTGCGGCAGACAATATATCTCATTAATCTTACATCAGGAATCCCGTTCAGCCAAATTTCTCTTCAGTCAAATTTTATTCCGGCTGAACTTCTTTACTTTATAAATAGCGGCTGACCTTGAAAGTGGCTGAGTTCCCTCATCCCTTTCTGACAGTTGTAGATCTAGTTAGCTTATATTGTGCATATTGACTGGATGAGTTTGAACAATAAAAAGACCTCATTGCAGATAGTGAATGTTAGTTCTCCTTCAATCCGAACTTTAGGCTAATCTTGAGTATTGGCCGAACTTCCTACGGAAGGCAGGATTATGATTCTAATCAAAGAATCCATCGACTTTTCCAACTTTTAGTCTAAAATAGTTGTCCACTCTTGGCCGACCTTGAAGGTGGCCGAACTCCTCAAGACTGCCGTAGATAGCACTAATAGACTTAACTAATTGCAGATTGGCCATTTGATTATCTGACAGCCGATCTTCAAGTTCCGCTCTACAATCAGACTTTGAGTTTTTCTTCCTAGCATGAATAGCTTAGTAACGAATGTAGAAGTCTCCGACCTCTTATCTGAACTCTAATAAATTAACTTCAACCGCCTACAAGTCACAATAAATGATAGCCCACTTTCTATAACAAACTCCACGTGGTCCAAACGGCCTACTGATATTCTATTATGACTGTTACTTTCATTCTATTATGAGTTTTGCCTATATAAGGGATCCTCCAGATATGTTTTCTTCTCTGTTCGTGCAGAATCTGGTTGTTGCCGGATCCAGCTGGAGTGGAGGTAGACGAGGTCGCCACCGGGGACCTGCAAAATAAAGTTCCGTCCAGAGCAGGTGAGGGGTGTCTCTGGTAGGATCTTCCGACGATCAAGTCAGCTCTTCTAGTCAGTATATATGGGTGCTCTGGAATGAGTTCGACAGAGTTTAGAGAAGGAGAGGAGAGCTTAAAGCTTAGAGTTAGCATATCTGGAGGGTCCTTTTTATAGGCGGAGCTTGATGGTGATAGCTGCAGCCGCCTGATAGTGGGCTGCTCGAGGTCTGACGGGGTCAGTCACGGAGGAAGGCGCCATCTGCAGCGCTGCCTGCCATAGATTGATGGTGACAGCCATCGTCGTCTGGTAGCAGATCGCTGACGCCTGCAGTAGACTGATGGCGATCGTTCATCAAGATTTAATGACCATAGCTCTGAGAAAATGGACGTTGGTTGGTAGACATTGTCATATATCGATTCCAAAGGAGTTCGAACTCCTAAAGAAAAAGCTTGGAAGGGGTTCGGCTCCCATAGGCGTCTGGCTGGAGGAGTGCAGCTAAGGCTCGATCGCTGGAGAGTTCGAAAGAAGCTCAGCCGTTGAGGAGTCCAGCCGGCCAAAGGGGATGTCTGGGAGGAGTCCGACTCCTGAAGAAGTTTGACCGAAAGGAAAGCTTGGAGGGAGTTCAGCTCCCATAGACGTCTGGCCGAAAGAGCATGGAGGGAGTTCGGCTCTTGCGAGAGTCCGACTGAAGCTTGGCTGTTGAGGAGTTCAGTCGGATGAAGGAGTTCAGCTAAGGTCCGACTGCTGGGAGTACGAAGGAGCTCGACCACTGAGGAGTTCAGCCAGCTAAAGGAGTTTGGCTAAGATCCATCCGCTAAAGCTCTTCCATGGCTATCGGTTGCATTAGGTGACACAATTGGCTCTAGGACGATTTATCCCAAATGTCCTCCACTCGTTGAATCGAGAGAGTGAGAAGCGCTCGAATCTTTTGCTCTTGTTCAGATGAAGTCGGGGAGGGGGCCAATGATGGGTGCTGGAAGACTATCTCCGCGATTACTCGTCCTCGGGAATCTGAAGGAAAATCCTGATTTCCCGGTCCAGGTTCGTCCAGATCTGATTAGATCAAGAGATATATTTCAAAAATTTTCTCTTGATCTTAATCAGATCTTGATATGTTTCAGATCTGATTCTTATTATTTTAATAAATAAAATAAAATAAGATAAATTAAATCAAATTTAATTTACCTGATTTGGGTAATCCTATTACCCTGTAGATGATCCTGATTGCAGCGGAAGGTTCTGGATCTTAGCCACGCAAGCGCCTGGCCTCTACCGGTATCCACTCGGGTTGGATCTGGAGAACCTCTTCTTCTCTATCACACCTCCAAAAATCAGATCTGGATCTGATCTGGAGGATCTTCAAAACTCTTTTGAAGATCTGCAGTCGTCCTTTTGCAGCAGCGCAGCCTTCTTGCTTTTGATCGCCTTTCCTTGATCTGAATCGCACCAAACTAAGTCCAAAACACTTTTGGACGTGGAGAGCAAGGGGAGAAGAGAGTATGGCATGGAGAAGGAGGGGAGAGGCAGCCTTGGGGCGTATCTAATAGCATTCAAACACTTGGAATTAGGGTTGGGCGCAGGGTCTTATTTATAGACCTCTTGTGATCCAACTCCTCTTCCTCTCAACCAATCACAACCCTTTGTGAAATCAGATCTAAATCTGATTGGTTGAAAAAGAGACCCCTGGATTCCTCCTTAGAGGGCGCCTAAGACCAGTCAAACTGGATTCTTAGTAGAACTCTGATTGGAATCCTAAAGGGAGGTGGAGTCCTTGTCCAACAAGGACTCCTAGGCGCCTCCTACTTGGGCTCACGCCACCCTTGGCGTGCGCCCTTCTCCTTGCCAGGTTCTGGCAGGGGGACAAGCCCCCACCAGCTCTCCAATAGGTGCATGACATGTGGTCAAAAGTCAAAGGGTCAATGGTCAACGTTTGACCAGTCAAAGGTAGACTTTTGACCAAAGTCAAAGAACAAGAAATGGCAGGTGACCAAAAATGGCAGGTAATGTCTTACAAATAAGACAACCTATTCTGACTTGGACAACCTCCAGTCAGACCATATGAAGGCCTCTGATTGAGCACAAACTCCTTTGGCTCAGTCAGGACAACTTATTTATGATAGTAAAAGAAGAACGTTAGGTTCAATCGAGTGCTAGCACGATTTCCTTGAACCTAATTGAATCTCATTCAGATCAATTGAACTAGATCAGTTCAATTGATGATCACCAGATTCAAACCCTTGTTTGTGTGACCCAGTTAGGTTCAGTTCTGTATGGTAATGGGATATGTCATGATCTCTATCATAGACATCATCGAAACTCCTTTCGATGGATCAGAACTCTTCTGATTCGAACAGCTAGAATGATCGATCATCTAAATCATTCTAATTGCTCCCAAAATCCACCAGTGACACCTAGCAGTATATGGTGGCAACCCATCAGAGCTGAATGCGAACCTCTTGGTGCAGCTACCTGTGTGATTCAGTTCTTCTATCTTGAGCCCCGATCAGATTAGGGTTAAGGTGAACTCGTCAAACCCTAGTCTCTGTCATATGATGTAATCATTCGATTCGAGTCCAATGTGAAAATCTAAATAGAAACTCTTTCTATTATTTCACTCTACCATGGCCATGGATTTCTGGACTTGATTCTCATGATCATCATAGGGCTACTCCTCTACCACCGAGGTAGATAGATCCCATCTTGATGCAATCCAGTTCCTACAATGAACATGCTATAGCCAACATACACCTCAGGGTTCCATATGGCTAGGAGACCGAGTAATGGTGTAGTCAAACTATAACACCCTCAAGGTGAACTGCCGATGCATCTCAGGTCAAAGAACCAGACACACTACTGCAGCATCGAGTCAGTCATTGACGAGAAGGTAGACTTCCCTAATGACTACTCGAGGTGGTCACGCTCAGTGCCCTCGTTCTCTAACGAGTACCTGTACTCTCGCTCCGGTGTCTCCACACCGTAGACTCAAGACTCATCTACTAAAGAGAAGCGATCGTACACCAACCTTCCGGATCAATCACCATCCTCGTGATGATCCTATGGTCGGGAGCTGTTTATGAGTTAATAATGATTATTCATGTCTTAAATTTTCAACTCTTGAAAATATGAATTATCATTACCATTAACTCAAAGGATGTATCACAGACACTAAATACACATGTGTGATAGAAAATAACCCATTTCATTAATTATAGTCAAAATTACAATTTTGCCCCTAGAAGTGTATTACAAGTGTCAGCCAATTCTGGCTTCTAGGGCACATATATCTAACAATCTCCCACTTGTCCTAAAGCCAATTGGCTACAAGTCTAAGTCCCATCTTCTCAAGGTGGGCTTCGATCTTCTGCTGGCCCAACGGCTTTGTAAGTGGGTCTGCCACATTATCTGTGGAGTTGACTCTCTTGACCTCAACGTAACCTTTCTCAAGGTAATCGCGGATGAGATGATATCGCCGCTCAATGTGCTTGGACTTCTGGTGAGACCTCGGCTCCTTAGCAAGGGCTATGGCGCCATTGTTGTCGCAGTAAAGAGGAATGGCATCTGATGGCATTACTCCAATTTCTGCAGCAAACTTCTTGTACCAGAACGCTTCCTTTGCAGCCTCTGATGCAGCTATATATTCTGCTTCCATGGTGGAATCTGCTATCACAGTTTGCTTGGAACTCTTCCAGCTGACAGCTCCACCATTGCACACAAACAGTCTGCCAGATGTCGACTTTCGATCATCTATATCGGACATGAAGTCCGAGTCTGTGTATCCCTGAACTTGGAGTTCTCCATTACCAAAGACCAACATCATATCCTTAGTTCTTCTCAAGTACTTAAGGATACATTTCACAGAAGTCCAGTGTTCTTCACCTGGATTTGACTGATATCTGCTTGTGACACTCACAGCATGGGCTATATCAGGTCGTGTACATAGCATGGCATACATGAGGCTCCCTATTGCAGAAGCATAAGGGATCTTGCTCATGCGTTCTATTTCCTCAGGTGTGCTGGGGCACATCTTCTTGGAAAGATGAATACCATGTCTGAAGGGTATTAATCCCCTCTTAGAGTTTTCCATACTAAACCTCTTTAGTACTTCCTCTATGTACATCTTCTGTGAAAGTCCTAGCATCCTATTCGGTCTATCCCTATAGACCTTAATTCCTAGAATAAAGGATGCTTCACCTAGGTCTTTCATGGAGAATTCCTTGGACAACCACATCTTGACTGATGTCAACATGGGAATATCATTCCCAATAAGGAGGATGTCATCCACGTACAATACGAGGAAGACAACAGCGCTCCCACTGACCCTTTTGAAAACACATGGTTCCTCTTCATTTTTGATGAAACCAAACTTTTTGATCACATCATTGAAACGAGTGTTCCAGCTCCGAGATGCTTGCTTAAGTCCATATATGGACCTTTGCAGCTTGCAAACCTTGTGATCAGTATCACTGGATGTGAAACCTAGCGGCTGTTCCATATAGATATCTTCCTCAAGATATCCATTTAGGAATGCCGTTTTCACGTCCATTTGCCATATTTCATAATCGAAATAGGCTGCAACAGCAAGCAATGTGCGGATGGATTTTAGCATAGCTACCGGGGAAAAGGTATCCTGATAGTCAATGCCTTCACGTTGACTATAACCTTTTGCCACCAGTCTAGCCTTGAATGTCTCCACATTCCCATCTGCACCAATCTTTCTCTTGAAGATCCATTTACACCCAATAGGTACTATACCTTCTGGTGGATCTACCAAGGTCCAGACTTGGTTTGAGTGCATCGAGTCGATCTCTGACTTCATTGCCTCAAGCCATTTCTCGGAGTCGATATCTGATATCGCCTCGTTGTAGGTTTTGGGATCATCACCATGAGCACCATTACCTATGAGGAACATTTCCTCTACGTCCTCTGAAATAATACCTAAGTATCTTTCAGGGGGACGGGAAACTCTTTCCGATCTACGAGGTGGAGGAGGTAGTGTTCTTATTGGCTCAACCTGATTTGGTTCCACTTGGTCCTTAGCTCGTTCTGCTTGTGAGACTTTCTCATCAAGCTTAATCTGCTTTCCAATGCCACTATCTTGAATAAACTATTTTTCAAGAAATATGGCATGTCGACTCACAATCACATTGTGGTCTTCTGGAATGTAGAAATAGTATCCTAATGACTCTTTAGGATATCCTATGAATCGAGCTCTAAAGGACCTAAACTCTAACTTGTCCGCTTGTTGTCTTTTGACATAAGCCGGACAACCCCAAATTCTGAGATGACTCAGACTTGGTTTCTTACCGTGCCATATCTCATACGGTGTGGTAGGAACGGTTTTAGAGGGAACCCTATTCAGTAAATAGATTGAAGTTAATAATGAATGTCCCCAAAGAAAATCTGGGAGGTCTGTGAAGCTCATCATGGATCGAACCATATCCAATAGAGTCCGATTTCTCCGTTCTGAAACCCCGTTGAGTTGAGGTGTTCCTGGTGGAGTCCATTGAGAGACTATGCCATTTTCCTTAAGATAGTCTAGGAATTCCCGGCTAAGGTATTCACCTCCTCGATCTGATCGAAGAACCTTAATGGGTTTTCCAGTTTGTTTTTCTACTTCATGTCTGAATTCTTTGAACTTTTCAAAGGCTTCAGACTTATGTCTCATAAGATACACATACCCATACCTAGACAGATCATCGGTAAAGGTAATGAAGTAGACAAAATTGCCTCTAGCCGGCACATCGAATGGGCCGCACACATCAGTATGTACTAGGGCAAGGAGATCTGTGGCCCTCTCCCCATGTCCAACAAAAGGGAGTTTAGTCATTTTGCCTTGAAGACAAGATTCACAAGTTGGATATGACTCAAAAGTCAATGGACTCAATAGCCCATTTTTCTCCAATTTGTTAATCCTATCTTCTGCTATATGACCTAATCTCAGGTGCCATAGATATCTGTCGTTTGGACTATCCCTAGGTCGTTTGGCATTCACGTTTTGCTCGATAGTTAAAACAGGTACATCAATATGCAACTGATAAAGACCATTAACAAGGAAACCATTTGCAATTTTATTTCTTTCATAAAGAATGTTACAATGGTCCTTAAAGAAGGTGATCACATAACCTTCTTGTGCTAAGCATGAAACAGAAATCAAATTCCTGCTAGCTGCAGGCACATAATAACAGTCTTTTAAAACTAAGTCTAAACCAGATGGTAATCGCAGAGGGTATGTTCCCACGGCTACTGCAGCAACTCTTGCTCCATTACCGACGCGTAGGATCATGTCTCCATCCCTCAGCCTCCTGCTATCCTCAAGACCCTGCATAGAAGTGCACAGATGAGCACTAGAACCAGAGTCAAGCACCCAACTGGATGCAGAAGAAACCGTAAGGTTAGACTCAATAACGAGCATACCTCCAGAAGGACCTTCCTTCTTGTTCTTTCAGGGTGGCCAGGTAAGTAGGGCAGTTCCGCTTCCAATGGCCGTCGCTGTTGCAATGGAAACACTTTCCTTTGCCATCGACCTTCTTCTTCGGTTCTGCCTTCTTCTTCTTTGATCCTTCTACCTTTTGCTTTTTCACAGACTTCTTTTTCTTTCCATAAGACTTTCTTTTGGAAGAAGTCCGTTCCATAGCAAGAACTGAGCCTTTAGAACCTTTCATAGAAAGCTCAGCGGTAACCAGCATATTCATCAACTCGGCCAAGGAATTTTGAAGTTTATGCATGTGGTAATTCATGATGAATTGCCCATATGCATCAGTCAAGGATTGCAGAATAATATCGTTCTGCAAATCCAAGTCCAACTTCACACCGAGCTTCTCAAGCTCTTCCATGTCCTTGATCATTGTCAGACAGTGATCTTGGACTGACTGCCCATCACGCATCTTAGCCTTAAAAAGTCATTTCGTGACTTGATATTTGGCTGCGCGACTCTGTTCACCAAACATCTCCTGCAGGTGAGCCAACATTTGGCGAGCAGTCCCGATATCTTCATGTTGGCGCTGGAGCTCATCAGACATCGAGCCCAACATGTAGTATCTGGCCTTATTGTCTTCGTCAATCCATTTTTCCAGAGACGCTCTCTGTTCAGTGGATGGACGAGCTGGTAAGGTGGGAGGGTCCTGGTCCAAAACATGTGTTAACTTCTCTGAACCCAAAACAATTTTGTAGTTCCTGAGCCAATCTTTATAATTGGGTCCAGTCAGTCTATGTGTGTCTAGGATACGTGCCAGTGGGTTGGACGCAGACATTTTCCTGTAGAGAGTCAAAGATTCTAGTTAGATACTGTAATTTTGACTTGACCAATTTGTTTAGGGATTTTATTTTTAAACAAATTAGCTCCCACTATTTTCTCGGATCCCTACACTCCCTCTGTAGAGATGCGAAAATCTCCGCGATTGATGATTTCTAGTGGGTGGTGCGGTCTCACCAACTGACTCATCACCTCACCTAACAGTTATTGGTGATGGGTTAGCCAATGAGTGAACAACTCTTGTTCAATGATTCTCTAATCATGGTGCACCCAAACTTGGTCTCTAATTCATGAATCTCACCGTATCCGGAATATTGATCCACTCCTTAGTTAAGTCAGACCCACCATTTGCATAGACTGGGTTCCTAATTGGGTCTCTCACCGTATCCGGAATATTGAGCCCAACTCATCCTCCAGCCCATAGCATCCAATGCCTAATAGACATGGTTGCGTCTTCCCGGTGCAACTGAGCCACTGTATCCAGCCGAGAACAATCAACCCCGGGAAGGGCCCGCACGTCTACAATGGTGGAAGACCTCGGACTTAATCTTTTCTTAGGGAGAATTGATTCAGGTCTCATTAAACTAGACTTGGCTTAGTCATAACAATTATGACTAACCTAGTGGCATGGGTCAGCTCGGATTATTGACCACCTCAGATCAGAACTGTGTCAACAGATATGGCCAGGTAAGTGAGACCGGTGGAAGGAATATGCCGTTAACTCGCACAAGAACGCATTCAGGTCGAGTAGCTTCCAATTAAAAACCAGTCGGTCGTCTGTGCCAAACTTACCTTAGACACCAAATTGTTGAGTCAGAACCAATTGGGTTAGCCTACAATCCAGACTCTAACCTCTGAGCCTAATTAGGTCTTGCTTGATCGTGACTCGATCTTGACCCAGACTTAATCCTATTAGGCTGGTCAATTTAAGCATTGTTGATCCCATCTAACCAACTCTTGATTCGGTTTGATCAACCGCTTAGACCTAATTGAGCTACCCAAGCCCGAACCCAGTATTATGAATATGTCTTAGATCTGAAATTCTCAATTTTAGACCTAATTAATATTCCATAAACTTAATTCTTAATTAAGTTGGGTTCATAAACAAAATATGCACAATAAATCCTAGGGTTTCAGGATCTAGGGTTTTGCAGAAAGTAAGTTTTGGGTTTCTGATTAAGGACGAACACGCAGCACCCCTACACGTCATAAGAACACCCCATCGAATGGGAAGAGAGGGCCTTTAAACCCTTCTTCGTTCTTATGACCGGACGGCCAAGAGGAACGCCTTAATCAGGAACATGTAAATCTACAAAACAGTTATAGATCTATATCATATATCTCATATACAAATTTAGATCTAATCAAGGCATATTTTGCATACATCTCATGTATCAAATCATGCATGTTTTCAGATCTAAATTATCACATAATAATCTAAAAAATTAGATTTAAATTGATCTAATCAAAATAAATTCTAATCTAGACAATTATGTAGAACTATTCTACAACTAGTCTAGTCATGCATCTATCATATCTCATATGATATTTAAAATTAAATAATTTTTATTTGCTGTTTATCAGATGTTATTATAACACTTATAATATCAGAAAATAGTAAATAAGAAGATCTAAAATATGATTTAATCATATTAAATCAAAGACATGCAAAACTATTCTATAGAACTATTCTATTCTAGAACTAGTCATGCATATCTTCATGTTCTTAGATCCAAATCATTTAATTTTAATTTTTCTGATTTCAGATCTGATCACATCTCATGTGACATCTGAAATCACATTATTTTTAATTAAAATAAAATTAAAATCAGATCTAAACAATTTTAGAACCATGGCTCTGATACCAGTTGAAGGGAAATCCTGATTTCCCGGTCCAGGTTCGTCCAGATCTGATTAGATCAAGAGATATATTTCAAAAATTTTCTCTTGATCTCAATCAGATCTTGATATGTTTCAGATCTGATTCTTATTATTTTAATAAATAAAATAAAATAAGATAAATTAAATCAAATTTAATTTACCTGATTTGGGTAATCCTATTACCCTGTAGATGATCCTGATTGCAGCGGAAGGTTCTGGATCTTAGCCACGCAAGCGCCTGGCCTCTACCGGTATCCACTCGGGTTGGATCTGGAGAACCTCTTCTTCTCTATCACACCTCCAAAAATCAGATCTGGATCTGATCTGGAGGATCTTCAAAACTCTTTTGAAGATCTGCAGTCGTCCTTTTGCAGCAGCGCAGCCTTCTTGCTTTTGATCGCCTTTCCTTGATCTGAATCGCACCAAACTAAGTCCAAAACACTTTTGGACGTGGAGAGCAAGGGGAGAAGAGAGTATGGCATGGAGAAGGAGGGGAGAGGCAGCCTTGGGGCGTATCTAATAGCATTCAAACACACTTGGAATTAGGGTTGGGCGCAGGGTCTTATTTATAGACCTAAGCTTGTGATCCAACTCCTCTTCCTCTCAACCAATCACAACCCTTTGTGAAATCAGATCTAAATCTGATTGGTTGAAAAAGAGACCCCTGGATTCCTCCTTAGAGGGCGCCTAAGACCAGTCAAACTGGATTCTTAGTAGAACTCTGATTGGAATCCTAAAGGGAGGTGGAGTCCTTGTCCAACAAGGACTCCTAGGCGCCTCCTACTTGGGCTCACGCCACCCTTGGCGTGCGCCCTTCTCCTTGCCAGGTTCTGGCAGGGGGACAAGCCCCCACCAGCTCTCCAATAGGTGCATGACATGTGGTCAAAAGTCAAAGGGTCAATGGTCAACGTTTGACCAGTCAAAGGTAGACTTTTGACCAAAGTCAAAGAACAAGAAATGGCAGGTGACCAAAAATGGCAGGTAATGTCTTACAAATAAGACAACCTATTCTGACTTGGACAACCTCCAGTCAGACCATATGAAGGCCTCTGATTGAGCACAAACTCCTTTGGCTCAGTCAGGACAACTTATTTATGATAGTAAAAGAAGAACGTTAGGTTCAATCGAGTGCTAGCACGATTTCCTTGAACCTAATTGAATCTCATTCAGATCAATTGAACTAGATCAGTTCAATTGATGATCACCAGATTCAAACCCTTGTTTGTGTGACCCAGTTAGGTTCAGTTCTGTATGGTAATGGGATATGTCATGATCTCTATCATAGACATCATCGAAACTCCTTTCGATGGATCAGAACTCTTCTGATTCGAACAGCTAGAATGATCGATCATCTAAATCATTCTAATTGCTCCCAAAATCCACCAGTGACACCTAGCAGTATATGGTGGCAACCCATCAGAGCTGAATGCGAACCTCTTGGTGCAGCTACCTGTGTGATTCAGTTCTTCTATCTTGAGCCCCGATCAGATTAGGGTTAAGGTGAACTCGTCAAACCCTAGTCTCTGTCATATGATGTAATCATTCGATTCGAGTCCAATGTGAAAATCTAAATAGAAACTCTTTCTATTATTTCACTCTACCATGGCCATGGATTTCTGGACTTGATTCTCATGATCATCATAGGGCTACTCCTCTACCACCGAGGTAGATAGATCCCATCTTGATGCAATCCAGTTCCTACAATGAACATGCTATAGCCAACATACACCTCAGGGTTCCATATGGCTAGGAGACCGAGTAATGGTGTAGTCAAACTATAACACCCTCAAGGTGAACTGCCGATGCATCTCAGGTCAAAGAACCAGACACACTACTGCAGCATCGAGTCAGTCATTGACGAGAAGGTAGACTTCCCTAATGACTACTCGAGGTGGTCACGCTCAGTGCCCTCGTTCTCTAACGAGTACCTGTACT
>QRFJ01002940.1:54670-137297 GCA_006176705.1 Cocos nucifera | reverse complement strand
CAGGAACCTGGCAAGGAGGAGGGCGCACGCCACCCTTGGCGTGTGCCCAAGTAGGAGGCGCCCAAGAGTCCCTGTTGGCAGGGACTCCATCTCCCTTTTGGATTCTGATTAGACTTCTCCTAAGAACCAAGTTTGACTGATCTTAGGCGTCATCTAAGGAGGAATTCAAGGGACTATTTCCACCAATCAGATTTAGATATGATTTCACAAAGGTTGTGATTGGTTGGGAAGAAGAGGAGTTGGATCACACTTAGTCTATAAATAAGACCCTGCGCCCAACTCAAAGAGCAATTGAAATTCCCATGCCCCAAGGCTGCCTCTCCTCTCCTCCACGCCAAGTCCACCTTCTCCCTCTCCTCTCCACGCCCAAAGGAGTTTGGGATCTTAGTTGGTGCAATCCAGACGAGAGAAAGGCGATAGAAAGCTAGAAGGCTGCACTGCTGCAAAGGACAACTGCTGATCTTCAAAAGCTATTTTGAAGATCCTCCAGATCAGATCCAGATCTGATTTTTGGAGACGTGATAGAGAAGAAGAGGATCTTCAGATCCTGCCCGAGTGGATACCGATAGAGGCCAGGCACTTGCGTGGCTAGATCTAGAATCTTCGCTGCTTACAGGATCATCAACGGATAATAGTTATCCTACATCAGATAAAATTAAATTGGAATTTAATTTATTTAGATTTTATTTTTATTATTAGAATAATAAGAATCAGAATCTGAAAAACATCTCTAGATCTGATTAGGATCAAGAAAAAAAATTTTGAAATATATCTCTTGATCGATCAGATCTGAACGAACCTGTGGTCCCGAAAAATCAGGATTTTTCTTCATATCTGGTATATCTCTCGCAGGAGGACAGGCCCCCACCAGCTCTCCAATAGGTGCGTGACACATGGACAAAAGTCAAAATGTCAATGGTCAACATTTGACCAGTCAAAGGTCAACTTTTGACCAAAGTCAAAGGACGAAAAATGGTAGGTGACCAAAAATGACAGGTATTGTCTTACAAAATAAGACAACCCTTTTCTGACCTGGACAAGCTCCAGTCAGACCAAGTGAAGGCCTCTGATTGAGCACAAACTCCTTTGGCTCAGTAAGGACAACTATTTATGATAGTAAAAGAAGAATGTTAGGTTCAATCGAGTGCTAGCACGATTTTCTTGAACCTAATTGAATCTCATTCAGATCAATTGAATTGGATTAGTTCAATTGATGATCACCAGATTCAAACCCTTGTTTGTGTGACCCAGTTAGGTTCAGTTCTGTATGGTAATGGGATATGTCATGATCTCTATCATCGACATTATCGAAACTTCCTTTCGATGGATCAGAACTCTTCTGATTCGAACAGCTAGAATGATCGATCATCTAAATCATTCTAATTGCTCCCAAAATCCACCAGTGACACCTAGCAGTATATGGTGGCAACCCATCAGAGCTGAATGCGAACCTCTTGGTGCAGCTACCTGTGTGATTAAGTTCTTCTATCTTGAGCTCCGATCAGATTAGGGTTTAGGTGAACTCGTCAAACCCTAGTCTCTATCATATGATGTAATCATTCGATTCAAGTCCGATATGAAAACCTAAATAGAAACTCTTTCTATTATTTCACTCTGCCATGGCCATGGGCTTCTGAACTTGATTCTCATGATCATCATAGGGCTACTCCTCTACCACCGAGGTAGATAGATTCCATCTTGATGCGATCCAGTTCCTACAATGAACATGCTATAGCCAACATACACCTCAGGGTTCCGTATAGCTAGGAGACCGAGTTATGGTGTAGTCAAACTATAACACCCTCAAGGTGAACTGCCGATGCACCTCAGATCAAAGAACCAGACACACCACTGCAGCATCGAGTCAGTCATTGACGAGAAGGTAGGCTTCTTAATGACTGCTCGAGGTGGTCACGCTCAATGCCTTCGTTCTCTAACCAGTATCTGTACTCTCGCTCCGGTGTCTCCACACCGTAGACTTAAGACTCATCTACTAAAAAGAAGCGATTGTACACTAACCTTCCGGATTAATCACCATCCTCGTGATGATCCTATGATCGGAAGCATTTTGAGTTAATAATGATTATTCGTCTTAAATTTTCAACTCTTGAAAATATGAATTATCATTACCATTAACTCAAAGGATGTATCACAGACACTAAATACACATGTGATAGAAAATAACCTATTTTATTGATTTTAGTCAAAATTACAATTTTGCCTCTAGAAGTGTATTACAAGTGTCGGCCAATTCTGGCTTCTAGGGCACATATATCTAACACGATGGCCCTCTGCGGCCGTCGGACGGTGGAGACCGTGCTCTGTGGTGGCCCTCTGCGGCCACCGAACGACAGAGCCCATGCTGGCAAAGCACAGTCTCCACCACCCGACCGCCGTAGAGGGCCACCATCACCCTCTAGCGGCCATAGAGGGCCACCGCCGGCTTTCGGTGGTATCTCCCTCTCCTCTCTCTACCTCTGTTTCCCTCTTTCTTTTTCGACATCGGTGTGTGCCATTTTCTCCATTGAAACTGTCCCGATTTTCCACCGGTCCGGTTCGGCACGCCACGAACCACTCAATTCGAGACGGTTCTGAGAACGCTAGTTTTGAATTATCCATTAAAAACTGATTTAGATAGATGTGCTTAATGTGTCAGACTTAAAAATTTTTTGATCTACTTGGAAGTTAAATTTGGATCTTTTCAATACATAATAGTATATTTTGATCGAAAGCCATTTCGCGAATCTAAGAAATTTAATTGTTAGATCAGAGTGCGTAGTGGAAGCTTGGTGATTTGGAATATTTTGAGCTAGTTAGAAATATCAATTCCTTAAGTTAAAAATTGATGATAGATAATATGATTTGATATTCCTTGCAAAAGAAATTCATTGAAAATGGAAAGGATAAAATTTTGGATTTTGGATTATTTTGGATATCACTATGTGATTTTCACAAGCAGGTCTCATATGTACCATGCTAAGAAATTTTTAAGCAACTTGAGTTTTGGAGTGTGGATTATCAATTTTTGATCTTGAAGTTGAATTATACATAGATGGATTTCTTTTCTTCTAGAATTAAAGCTTATACTCCTCTATGTGATAGAAAGAATGTGAGATTATTCATTGCTGAGAGCAGATTAGAGTTAGTTTATGATCTTGCGATAAATCGATTAAGTCAAGAGCAGTTGATGTTTGGCAAGAAATATGATATCCTTTTCTAGAACTAATATACTGATTTCGATTATAAGAAGTGAACGATTTTGATTCATATCAATTCTTGAGGTCTTGACATTTCCCTTGTGAAATAATTTAAGGATGAATTTGCTTCGAGAATTAAAATATTAAAAAGTTTGATGATAAGGTTTGAACTATAACTCCCAAGTAAGAAATTAAAAGGACTTGAGCAAGAAAAAAATTTCAAGGACGAAATTTCTTTTTAGGGGGGAAGAATATAATACCCCAAATCCAATTAAAAATGCCAATCACACAAATCTTGAAGCACTAAATAAAAGAGGGAAGAAATAAACCAGCACGTGCGTGCTGCATGCTGGAAATTCAATAGGGAATAGGGAAACACGGAGAACTCCCGAAGGAGTTCTCTTCTGATTGAATGTCCTAATCCCACTCGAAAATTGCATTGAAATTAAACTCTGATTCCTCCCCATTAGAGCTCTATTTAAAGGCCTCAACTCTCTTGATTTTTCCTTACTGAAAATCACCAAAAATTGCTATTTAATCATTGATTTTTCTTCTCTTTTTCCATTCTATTTACCAATGGGATAATCTCATTTTGGCCGCCCGGAATTGGATTAATCCCCTTCAAGGATTAGGTAAAACTCCCAAACACCTTCCCCTTAATCTTCTATAAGTTTTTAGCCTGATTTATTGCCAATTTTCTATTAAAAATTTCTTGAAATCCCATTTGACCAACTTGCCTTGTTTTTTCGAGGGTGTTCTTGAGTTTTTCCGCCGCCAATTGCCACCGCTGGTCGCCATTGGTCACCGCCATGGCCAGCTCCTCCAGCCACGAGTTAGCAGGCTAGGAGGAGAGCTTCCCATGTGTCCGGAACAAGGGGAAGAAGATCCCCTATTTCATGGAAGAAAAAAGGACACGGTCCTCTATTTCACCATGGAAGAAAAAAACGGGGCAAAAAGAAAAGAAAAGAAAAAAAGAAAAAAGAAGAGAGAGTCTCTTTAGTTTGAAACTATTCTCTTTATGGAGTTCTCTCTCTAAGACTTCCTTCTGACAATTTTGATCGAGTCTTGGGAAAGAATGTTGATCCGTGATCGCCGAACACCATGCTAGCACCCACTTTGACCAGATCTAGAAACCATTAAAATTGATTATTTGTGATTTTATTGAACCATCTACACACTAATTCAATCATGATTTGATTAAATCACCTTAATTAGATCGATCGAGACATCGGGCCATGTCGTCTGATAGGTCATGTTCTATCTTGTTAATTTATTTTTCCACTAATATTCTCTCTATGTGATTTGTGAATCCAGTGAACCTGATCTGTTGCTTTGAATTTGAGTTGATTCCAATAAGAGGTTTTGAACCACTCTATCAGTTAAACAACATGCCCATACCATCTGAGCCTTCGTTGAACATCACAAGGTTCATCTTTATTGATCTCTATTGATTTCTTGTATCTTAACTATTTTTGATTAATTGAAGTTACTTGATCTAATTGATCCCTGATTGTCAACCGGTGTATCGATCTATACTTTGACTCTTATTGGACACTATTGATCTGATCACCATTGTTCTCTATTGAACCATCTATTCCTTATACAAACCATGATCTAATAAACTACCCTGATTGGACCATCCGAAATGATGGATGCTACCACTTTAGTCAGCCTTGTAAGGGTATTGAAACTTAAGGTTTATATTGGTTTTGGCATAAGACTGATAAAATAATATATTTTAAATAATAGGTTCTGACGGATGCATTCAAGATGGATTGAATCTGTCCGTCAGTGTTCTACGGAGGTAAGCAATGAACCTTATTTTCAAGATATTTTATAATTTATTTTGAAGCAAATAATTAATCTTTGAAATTATGCATGATTTATGAAATTATATTTTGAAAGAAAAGAGATTTTGAAAATGAGATTATGGAATATTATAATTTATTGATTTATCATGGAATATGCATATGGAGTTACAATATCTGTTGGGGATAAAACAACCCTAGCCGAAGTCCGATAAGATATCCGAACTTGATATGACTTCATCCGATGTTGCAACAGTTGTGGCCGAACTTTAATTGAACTGATTTAGCTTAAAGGGGTTGACCTTCAAATTGTGTATGCTAGACGAACTTCTTAGTGGAAACAATCCTCCCTCTCAGCAATTGCAGAACTTCTTCAAGGCATAATGAATTCCATCCAGTCGAACTTGAACAGTAAAGGACATGATAACTAACTCTGGTCCTGATGACAGCAGAGCCCAATCAAAGATTGAACCTCAACATCCTCCAATTTCGTCTATGATGGAACTTGAGTGTGGCCGAACCACTTTGTGACATATAGCATATCTCATTAACCTTGTGGTAGGAACCTCGCCCAGCCGAATTCCTCCCCAATTATATTATATCCCGACCGAACTCCTTTACGAATAACGGCAGAACTCGTGTGCGGTCTAATTCCTTCATCCCTTTTTGACAACTCTAGATCTAGCCAGCCTGTACCATGCATATAGACCGGACGAACTTGAACAATGAAAGGACTTCGTCATCAGCACGAATTTGATTCCCAATCCAGGATAGCAATCACTCCATAGATAGTGAGTCACAGCACTCCTTCAATCCGAACTCCGAGCTGATCTTGAGGGCAGCAGAGCTTCTAAAAACAAAGCGTTCATCCGTCAATCTCAAAGTCAGCCAAACTCCAAAAAATCTAATGACGGTTTGAAAAGATCAACGATTCCCTTTCTGGCCTCTAGCTTGAATGCTCTCGTCAATCCCTGGCCGACTTCGAAGATGGCCGAACTTCTCAAAGTCGGCCGAATTTCTCGAAGCTATTGACGACAACACCAATAGATTCTAACCAGTTCTAGATTCGCCATCTACCATTCATAAGCCAATCTCCAAGTTCACCCCACTTAGCTCCAAGTTCTTCATCCCAATGCACGCAACCTGCTAATAGGTGTAGAAGCTGTATTCGAACTCCAACAAATAGAACTCAACCGCCTACAAGTTGCGATGAACGATAGTCCACTCTCCATAACAAACTCCACATGACCCGAACGACCCACTAGCATTCTCTTATAGTCGTCACTTTCATTCTATTACAGACTGCCTATATAAGTGATCCTCTAGATATATTCTCTCTAAGCTCTCCTCTCTGCTCTTAATTTTTCTGATTACTCCATTCTTGTTGGCCAGAGAACCAACTTGACCTTCGGAGAGTCTTGTCGGAACCACCCACCTCCGATTTCGACTTTGCCTTGCAGGTCTTATCGGTGACCTCATCTTCACCAGCTCTAGCGAACTCCGGTGTCAGCACCATTTTCTGCACCACCAAAATTGATGCTAAAAAGGCCGCTGAGCATTTGTTCTTAAAGGAGCACCCAGTCGAGTTCATCTTCTTCCTCTCTTCAATTCTGCAATTCTTCTCTCTAATCTTTCTTGTGAATTGCCTCTCAAGAGAACTTCAACCCAATGATCCACCGCCTCTGCTGCTAGATCTTAGCCGGATCAACCTGCTCCGACTTCATCGCCGGCACCACAACCCCCACCAACCGCCGTGATGGATTTGGAGCAATTCAACCTACTGATGCAGCAGGTTAAGGGCCTTACGGAGGCAGTACAAGCCATGTGGCAACCCCCAGCACCAATTTAATTGGAAAGACCCTCACCGGAATGCCTAGATCTAGTGCCAGGAAGACCCTCCTAGGCAAGTCGGCCGGTGACTCTTGGGAAGAAAAAGCAGAGAGCGGAGAGCCCTTGTTCAGATCATGACTCCACCCCTAGGAAATTATTACCCTCTCCAGCCAACTGCGCTTTGAGATCCATGATCGAGACAATATTCTCGATCAGAAGCTTCAAGAAATGAACCAACGGATCGATGAACTCTGCCATGTTGCCTCCTCTCACCACGACGACATCTGCACCGACCCTCCTTTCTTCGCTCGCATCATGCAAGAGCCCGTCTCGCCAAACTTCAAACTCCTCTAGTTTGAAAGTTATGATGGAACCACCGACCCAGTCGACCATCTCGAAGCTTTTAGAACTATGATGCTGCTTCATGACGCGCCTGACATCGTTTTGTGCCAAATTTTTCCCTTCACTCTGAAAGAAGCAGCAAGGAACCAATACTCGGGCCTTAAACTGGGCACCATCTTTTCTTTTGACCAGCTGAGCCACCAATTTGCAACTTATTTTATCAACCGGCGTCAGAGACGAGATTCGGTCTCCCTCGTCAATATTAAGCATAAGGGGAGTCCATCCAAGCTTATGTTAGCCGCTTTAATGCTGCTGCCCTGGAGGTCTGAAACATTGAACCAATCTGTTGCTATGGCTGCACTAAAGGACGGCCTCTAGAAGAATGATCTTCTCCTCCTTAGAGAAGCACCCCCAGAATTTTGCCGACATGCTGGCCTGGGCTGAAGGCTGCGCTCGAGCGAAGGCCTTCAAACTAAAGGATGAAGAAGCCGTGGAAAAGTGGCAAGCGGGTGAATCTAGCAAGCCCGCGATCGTTGAGAAGCCGAGCAAACCTTGGCCGCACTTCAGAACCCCACCTGAGCATCGAAGACCTTGGACTCCACGAGCTCGCTGACGGAGAAGCCCTAATCGAAGGGAGTGGTGGAACTCCCCTCTCCGACGGTTCCACAAATATGCTCCTCTAAATGCTCTCAAGACTTAAGTGCTAATGGAAATAAAGGAGTAGCTGCTGAGGCCGAAGAGAATGAAGACTAACACATCCAAGCGCAACCCTAACAAGTACTGCCTCTACCATTATGACCATGATCACGATACTAAGAATGCATCCAGCTTTAAGACGAGATCAAGAAGCTCATCAGACGAGGTTGATTAGACCGTTTTTTGAGACGTTGACCAGAAAGAAGAGGACCGGCCAAAAGCTCTGCCACAGCTTGAACCACCCCGAAGGGATGAGCCATAGGAAGATCGGCCCCCACTTGGAATCATCAACACCATTATTGGAGGACATCGGCAGGGAGAAACTAGTGGATCTACAGAGCCAGCAAAGAGGCAGACTACGGAGCCCATCACTTTCACTGAACAAGATGCATAGAGGGTCCAATTTCCGTATAATGACGCGGTTGTAGTTACTTTAAACATTACTAACTATGATGTACACCGCATTTTGATTGATAATGGAAGCTCTGCGGATGTTTTGTTTTATGATGCATTCTCTAAAATATCTATATCTGACAATCACATGGGACCAATAAACTCTCCGTTAGTAGGATTCACCAGCGATACAGTGCCGATTGAAAAAATAATTACTGTCTGTTGTGGTAGATCGATACCCAAAGCAATCAAAGACTCAAGTTGATTTCCTAGTAATGAAGGCTCCTTCTGCTTATAATGCAATTCTTGACCGATCTGGTTTAAATGCACTTCAAGCTGTGGTTTCGATTTATTACTTGAAGATGAAGTTCTCAACAAATCATAGGGTTGGAGAAGTCAAGGGAGATCAAGCATTGACACGATACTGTTACACCATTGCCTTACAAGGAGGAAAGCAAGCAGATCCTTGTCCAGTAGACGGACTTGATACCCGTGATGACCTGACTCAGAAGCGGGGGAAACCAATAAACGACCTTATTACTGTATCTTTGAATGATGGAAACAAAGATCATATGATTCAAATCGGCTCTAACCTAAAAGAGGGAATCAGGAAGCAGCTCATCACCTTCTTGCAAAAGAATGCCGATGTCTTTGCCTGGGTACCTGCGGATATGCCAGGGATTGATGCAAAAGTAATGGATCATCGTTTAGCCGTGGATCTTAAACGTCGATCAGTGAAGCAAAAGAAGCGTAGCTTTGCACCAAAATGGTAGAAGGCCATCATAAACGAAGTCGACAAGCTTCTTAAAGCCAATTTCATCCGAAAAATGTCCTATTCGGACTAGATTGCAAATGTCGTCCTCATCAGAAAAGCAAACAGCAAGTGAAGGATGTGCATAGATTTCACAAATTTGAACAAAGCTTGTCCAAAAGACAGCTACCCTCTATCCAAAATTGATCAACTGGTGGATGCTACTTCGGGCCATGAGCTCCTCACTTTCATGGATGCCTTCACCGATTATAATCAAATCTAAATGGCACCGGAGGATGAAGAAAAAACTACTTTTATTACTGACCGTGGTCTTTATTATTACAAAATTATGCCCTTTGGATTAAAGAATGTAGGCACCACTTATCAATGCTCAGTGAACAAGATCTTCAAAGAGCAGATCGATCGCAATATGGAGGTCTGTGGACGACATGTTGGTCAAAAGCCGATCTACAATGAATCATATCGCCAACCTTGAGGAAACCTTCACCATACTTCAAAAGTACAAGAAGCTGACTCCAACCAAGTGTGTTTTCGGAGTAACCTCAGGGAAGTTTCCAAGATTTATGGTGTCAAGACCTGGTATTGAAGCAAATCCTAAGAAGATCAGAGTCATTCAAGAAATGACTACACCAAGGACAATAAAAGAGGTCCAACACTTGACAGGAAAGGTCGCGGCTCTAAACCGATTTGTTTCGAGATCGTTTGAGTGGTGCATGCCCTTCTTTCAAGTGCTCAAGCAGCCAAAGAACTTTTGCTGGACTCTTGAGTGTCAGCAGGCTTTTGAGGAATTGAAGAATTACCTCAGCTCACCTTCTCTCCTTGCCAAACCCGAAACTGGTGAAGAACTTTTCCTGTATCTGGTGGTGTCACCTGCAGCAATTGGGGCTATCCTGATCAGAGAGGCGAAAATCCAGAAGCCTATCTACTACATAAGCCAAGTTCCGAGGGATGTTGAAACAAGATATACAAAATTAGAAAAACTATCTTATGCCCTGTTGATTGCAACCCGGAAGCTTCAACCTTATTTTCAGGGGCATACGATCACGCTTCTCACTGATCAACTTATCAAAGCAATTCTTCATCAACCTGATACCTCTGGGAGAATAGCTAAATGGACGATTGAGCTCACCGAGTTCGATATCAATTTCCAGCTGCGGCCATCCATTAAAACTCAAATATTGGCTGACTTCATGGTAGAACCATTCCAAATCCCATCGAACCTGAATAGCAAGAAGTTTGTACTTTGATTCTCGAATAAATCTCATTGAAGAAAGAGCAGACCTTCCTAAGAACTTCTGGGCTCTATATATAGATGGTTCATCTAATGCTTCAAGAGCGGGCGCAAGCCTAATTTTAATCAGTCCAGAATTAGTTATTGCTGAGTACATGCTACGCTTCTAGTTTCCCGCAACAAATAATGGAGCTAAATATGAAACTCGGATCGCTGGATTGGAATAGCTAAAGAATTAGAAGCAAATCATGTGAAAGTCTATAGCGATTCTCAACTAGTAGTGGGACAAGTGAATGGTAATTATAAAGCTCAGGAGGAAAGTATGAAGAGGTACTTGGAAAAAGTAAAGAGCCTAACTTCAGCCTTCAGTAGCTTTGACATTTAGCAGATTCTCAGAGTAGAAAATACTAGGGCCGACCTCTCCAAATTAGCTACTCTGGCTCCAAGTGAATTGCCAAAAGAGGTTTTCAAGCTAAGAAGAATCCCAAATTGTGATGCAAGTCGACCCAGAGCCCAACTGGATCGATCCACTTGTTTTATACCTTAAAGATAGCACACTCCCTAGGAATTCGAAAGAAGCTCGAAAGCTGAGAAACCAAGCATCTCATTGTCCTATATGGGAATAAGCTGCATAAGAGGTCATACTCACCACTTCTTAGATGTCTTCGACACTCTAAAGCTGATTATGCACTGAAGGAAGTCCATGAAGGTGTATATGGAAATCACCTTGGGGCCAGATCATTATCTTACAAACTACTTCGTCAAGGATACTACTGCCGACTATGCAACAGGATGCCATAGATTATGTGAAGAGATGTGACCAATGTCAGAGGAATGCTAACATTCAAAGGCAGCCAGCTTCATAACTCACACCTCTAAGTGCTCCTTGGCCATTTGCACAGTGGGGGTTGGACATAATTGGGCCCTTTCCCATGGCATCTGGATAATGAAAATTTATTTTAATAACTATGGATTACTTCACCAAGTGGGTTGAGGCCAAACCTTTAGCAAAAATCACTGAAACTAAAGTATAGGACTTCATCTGGAAGTCAATAGTCTGTAGATCCGGCCTATCTCGAACTCTTATCACAGATAATAGATGTCAATTTGCAGGAGCGAAATTTGCTTAATTCTATGAAGATCTGAACATCTTCCATCATTTTACGTTAGTAGCCCACCCACAGACAAACGGCGAAGTCGAGGTAACAAACAGGATCCTACTGCAAGAGATCAAAGCAAGACTCAAAAGGACAAAAGACACATGGATGGACGAACTCTATCATGTTCTTTGGGCTTACAGAACTACTCAAAGGCTGTCAACTGGAGAAACTTCCTTTGCCCTAGCTTTTGGAACCGAAGCAGTAATACCCGTAGAGCTCGAACTTTCCTCGACATGAGTTGAAAGCTTCGGTGAACAAGACAACTCATAGGACCTCAAAGCAAATCTCGACTTGCTAGAAGAAAAGCAAGAAAAGGCCCAAATTCGGATGGCAGCTTGTAAACAGAAGGTGGCTTGTACTACAATTCCAGAGTTAGAAGTAAAATTTTCAAAGTTGGAGACCTGGTGCTACGAAGGGTAGACATCTCTTAACCACAGAGCTAAGGAAAGATTGCTTCAAACTGGAAAGGCTCTTATGAGGTCGTGAAAATCGTCTGACCAGGAACATATTATCTAAAAGAGCTCGGAAGGGCTACGCTTCCACGACCATGGAATTCAGAAAACTTACGAATATACTATCAATAATCTCATTTTAATAAAATTCTTTAACATTCTTATCTTTAGTGCAAAATTATGTGATGATAGAAAATTATCCAACTGAACTTCGTTTTCAAATAAAGTAGAAGGCCTCTAGTTATTTAAGACATGAGGTTAACCTCGTCGTAGCGAGGATGAAAGCCTTCGGTTATTTAAGATAAGAGATTAACCTCGTCATAGCGAGGGTGTAGGTCTCCGGTTATCCACGTCGTAGCGAAGGTGAAGGCCTCCAATTATTTAAGACAGAAGGTTAACCTCGTCATAGCGAGGGTGACGGTCTCCGATTATTTAAAATAGGAGGTTAACCTCGTCGTATGAAGGCCTCCGGTTATTTAAGACAGGAGGCTAACCTCATCGTAGCGAGGGTGAAGGCCTCCGGTTATTTAAGACAGAAGGTTAACTTCATCCTAGCAAGATCGAAGACTTCCGATTCTCAAACAAGAGGAAAACTATGGCTATAAAGACTTACAGCTTATGGATACTTCAAATCAAGTTCAAAAACCCTTGTTCATAGATGAAGGGGACAAAAATACAAGATACAGAATTAGAGTTATTATTGGATGATGTCGACATCGGGCACAACAAAAAAAATAAAGAGAATTAACAAGCATTAAACCAGAGGGGAACACAGGTAAAATAAAAGAAAATATCATTACATTAAAATTGAAGTTCGTTACATGGGTCTTCAAGACCAGCTACAAAAAAAAGAGAGAGAGAAGAAAGGCCAAAGTCCTCGGAATCGAACTTCGAACTGCCGGCCCCAACCAATACAAAAGCATGTTTCAAATCGTTAACCTTTTCTTGTAGATCTCTCCATGCCGCTAAACTCTCACCAAGTAATTTATTAGCTCTTCGGAGATCGTCTTCTATTTCTCTTAGTCTTTTCTTTAGAACCATAGATTCAGCTTCGGCGTCCTTCACTGTGTTCTCATTGTAAGTTATCTAGATCTTGAGTTGCAAGAGTTTGGCCTTGGTCTTCTTGTGAATCGTCGAAAGATCCCCCTTGATCCTCCTCAAAGAGGCAATCTCCTCCAGGTCTTCTTTCGGGCCGATCTGAGCTCTATCTACTAATTGCTTACAAAGCAGGGACACCTCAGTATTGGATGCATCAAGTTTCTTTTTTAGATCTTCAATCTACCCACACCAGCCGATCCAATAAGTGTCGTATGCAATCTCGGCATCGCACAGTTGTTTCTTAAGGTCAGAGAATTTCTTTGACCAGTCCTATCCATACTCCACCTTACTTTGGCTCCAAGCCAAACCCCTCTCCAGCTAGCCAATTTTCTCTTTTGTCTCACGAAGTTCAACCTCAAAAGAACAAATCTTGGCCTTCAAGGTCCAAGATTTCTCGCTAGCGCGCTTCTTGGTTTCTGAAAGTTCTTTGCTCAGATGATTTTTCTTGACGGTTTATTCTTTGAAGAACTGCTTGGAGGATTGGTGAAGATGATTTATTCCATGTGACAACCTCCTCCTTTGTATCTCAAACACCCGACCTCCGTCTGGGCCTCTTGGATAGCTTTCAAAGCCTCAGTCTTGCGAAGGTTCATCACTTCTGCCTAGGCATATAGATAATGCCCCAGCTGCAAATAACAAGATACAAAGTTACGGCTTCAACATTTATTGGTGTTCAACTTGGCACAAGGGAGAAGTTAATTACCTCGAGGAAGGCTACAAAAGATTCTAATCCTTTCCTCATCATCCGTACAAACCATCTTTCAAAAATGTGTGGAAGGATGCACCCCTCCATCAAAGGCTGGACGACGTCCCAATCGTCTAGAGAGCCCTACTCCCAATTGAAGTTCTCGCCATCAGATCCTCTGATTCTCCTAGCTCTTTTGGTGGCGGCCTTCTTTTTCTTCACCACTCTTTCCTACTCAGGAAGCGCGGAGGTAACCACCTCGTGGGGCGAGGTCGAACTCGAGACTACTGTAGTTGCGAGAACAGGTTCGGCTTGTTGGGTCTGCACGGTTGAACTTGGATCTTCGACCCTTGCCCACTTCGATGGCTCTCCCGAAGAACCGCCCTTTCTCTTGAGGGTTTTGATTCTTTGGGACAACCGGTTTAGCTCTTCCGAAGTCATCTCTGCAGCGGTAAAAGAAAATAAGGTTAGAAGAAAGGGTAAAACATAGCTAGCAAGATGTGAAAATGTACCTACCAGATTAAGGGAACTTAAGCCAAGATTGAATAATGTCTGGGCTTCTAGCAAATTGGATGGTGGAGGAGCTCAGTAGTTTCTTAATTTACTAATCGAGTCGAGGTCCTCTCTTTCCAATCTGGGAGCTTAACGAACAGAGTCTCTCAACTACCCCCAAGGAGGAAGCCCTAGTTCTAAAGAAGAACGGGAGATATAGAAAATTTTTTTCTTCCAATTATGAATGGAAGGAGCGCCCTTGAGCAATCCTTTCTTGCCGAACTGGGGAGATAGATACCACCAATCCTTAGCGGTGGGATGATACTTGAAAGTAAAGTAATTGCGAAATAAGAAAATTGATGGATGGACTTCAGCTGATATACAAAGAGAAACAAAACCTACAATAAACCTAAATGAGTTCAAAGCCATTGAGGCGATGGAGATATTTAAAAACCGAAAAAGAACTAAAATAAAAGAGTGGATCGAAAGTCGAAACCCAGCACAAAAAGCCTCAGTATACAAGCAGAAGCGATCTGGAAGAAGGGCACAAGCTCGGCCGCTCGGTCCGAGAAGCTCCAATTCATATTCAGGAGGAATTTCGTACTAGATCCTTATGTAAGAAAGGTCTTCGAGATGTAAGCGACAGGGAATGGTCTCGGGAATGAAGGTCGGCCGAGGTGTTTCAATGGGTTTGGCGGTTTCCCTAAGGCTAGGATCTGGTGAGTTTAATTGAGCCAGACTCCTAAAACCAAAGGACCAAGATACTTCTAAAGATATTTGGATCAAACCTAGATAGAAAAATCCTCAAAAAATTGAATGAAAAAGGTTATAAAATCTTGGAAAGAACCCAGGAAGAACAGTGAACCTTTATAAAGAAATCGAAAAAGCAAAAGCGGAAGAAAAGCAATGAAATGCGAAGAAAGGGGTTGGGAGGCTAACCTAGACCAGTCGGAGGACTCAAGAAGGCAGTCAAAAGAGAGGAAGGCTGACGAAAAAGATGCCGGTGGCTAGCGGAGTTGCGATAAAAGGAGAACGAGACGCTTAAAGAAGGAAACATAAGAGAGAAGGAAGAACCAAGTAGAGGAAGGAAATTGGGGGAGGAAGGGTTTAAATAGTCAAAGAAAATGAGGAAGGTTATGATTGCCAATCCTCTCCAGCCACCCCCCACCTGCCGCGTCCCACTCATAACCTACATCTGGCAAGGCAGTAATGACGCCGTACTTAGAGCACCATGCTAGGAGAGAAATTCAGTGCCGCCGTCATTTCAAATTATTCAGTCATTAAGGAAGCTTCGGCGCCAGTCGAAAAAGCCAAAACTTTTCATCTTTTGAGGCGGAAAACCACTGGACTTTGGCAACCACAATTTTGGTACTCTATTCAATCTTCGAACTCGAGAGTAGGAAGTGTTGGGGATAAAACAACCTTAGCTGAATCCGATAAAATGTCCGAACTTGATATGACTTCATCCGGTATTGCAACAGTTGATTTAGCTCAAAGGGGTTGACCTTCAAACCATGTATGCTAGATGAACTTCTTAGTGGAAACAATCCTCCCTCTCAGCAATTGCAGAACTCCTTCAAGGCATGACGAATTCCGTTCGACCGAACTTGAACAGTAAAGGGTATGATAACTAACTCTGGTCTTGATGACAGCAGAGCCTAATCAAAGATTGAACCTCAACATCCTCCGATTTCATCCATGACGAACCTTAAGTGTGGCCGAATCCCTTTGTGACATACAGCATATCTCGTTAACCTTGTGGCAAGAACCTCGCCCAGTCGAATTCCTTCCCAGTCATTATATCCCGACCGAACTCCTTTACAGATAATGGCAGAACTCGTGTGCGGCCTAATTCCTTCATCCCTTTTTGATAATTACAGATCTAGTCAGCCTGTACTATGCATATCGACCAAACGAACTTGAGCAATGAAAGGACTTCATCATCAGTACGAACTTGATTCCCAATCCAAGATAGCAATCACTCCATAGATAGTGAGTCACAGTGCTCCTTCAATCCGAACTCCAGGCTGATCTTGAGGGCACCAGAACTTCTAAAAACAAATCGTTCATCCATCAATCTCAAAGTCAGTCGAACTCCTTCAGAAAATCTAATGACAATTTGGAAAGATCAACGATTTCCTTTCTGGCCTCCAACTTGAATGCTCCCGTCAATCCCTGGCTAACTTCGAAGATGGCCGAACTCTTCGAAATCGACTGAATTCCTCGAAGCTATTGACGTCAACACCAATAGATTCTGACCAACTCCAGATTCGCCATCTACCATTCATAAGCCAATCTCCAAGTTCACCTCACTTAGCTTCAAGTTCTTCATCCCAACGCATAAGACTTGCTAATAGGTGCAAAAGCTGCATCCGAACTCCAACAAATAAAACTCAACCACCTACAAGTCGCGACAAACGATGGCCCACTCTCCGTAACAAACTACACATGACCCGAACGGCTCACTAGCATTCTGTTATGGCTATCACTTTTAGGCTCTGCCTATATAAAGGACCCTCCAGATATATTTTCTCTCTAAGCTCTCCTCTCTACTCTTAATTCTCCTGAGTACTGCATTCTTATTGGCCAGAGAACTAACTTGACCGTCGGAGGGCCCTGCCGCCACCCACCTCCAGTTTAGACTTTACCTTGCAGGTCTCATCGGCGACCTTGTCTTCACTAGCTCCAGCGAACTCCGACGTCAGCACCATTTTCTGCACCAACAATATCTATATGTTATATTGTAAAAGTGCTTTGATATGGATCGAAATTTGTGCTCTCAGCCTAACCATGTTCTAGATACTGCCAATGGAGGTTATGCATTGATTTTTGACCCTGTCAATGGGGGTTGTGCATTAATTTTTAACCTTATCAATGAGGGTTATATGTTGGCACTCTGATTGAGCTCACTATTCTAACCCTGCCATAGGGATAAGTATGGTCATAGTCAAAGACTGTTGAGTTATATGTGTTCTGTTTTGAATTAGATTTATGATTATGTATATGAGTATTTAAAAAAGATTTGATTTGCATGGAAAATATGTTCTTATATTATTCATGGCATTTGTTTTCGAACATCATATTTTATTGATAATATCTAAAATGTTTAGTTAAGATATTAATTACTTATTGGGCTATCAAGTTCATCACATCTCTCTTTTATTTTTCAGATTCAATTACTTAATCATGAACATGGGTACTACTTTGGGAGTGGGTAAGAAACAAGAATCAATGGTGTCAATCAAGTTTAGATAGACTTATTATATTAGTTTACAGGATTATTGTTCAAGGTTTAATTGATGTAAGATCCTTTGAATAATGATGGAATTTTGTAAGAGATTAAGATTGATTTTAGTTGGTCAAATTTTGGACTTAATTTATTTTGAGTTATGCTGTGATGCATTGATATCATGTGTGGAATACCTCGCATGCTTGTGGGAAGACTGTCCTATGAGTATGCAGCAATTGCCATGACCCTCAACTCACGATCTCGAGAGGGGGGCGTGACACAGCCATTATAGATAGTTATTACACACGTTCTAGCGAAAATGTCGATCTAAGGCCCGGATTCTACAAGATCCTATTAATCCACTCCCTTCTTAAAAAAGCCCATTCATCAGTTGATATCATTAATACTTTGACAAGGTGGCTCCTCGATAGGTGACTGAGGTCGGGAAATGGGAAGACACCACAACACTTGCCCTCCACTCCCGAGCTTGAAGTGGCTTCATCTGTTCGGGCAAAGGGAGTAGTTAATTCTCGTGCATTATCCGACCTCGATTGTCAGTAAGAGTCTTAGGCAGAGGCTCTGGCTTCGTATTCAATGTTGCCTTGGTGGTTGAAAGTCTACATTAATGCATCGCTTCGAGGATTGCGCTGCAATTAAGGCATGCACAAATCCGGGCAGCACACCGAAATGATTTGAAATAATGATGCTGGAGATCATCTTCTAGCCCATCTCAGGCAACCACATGGTGAGATGTGATTAATGCACAGTTGTATTACACGGATTATGCTATGTTGCTCGATTATAAGGTTGGTGCGATGAAGAGTGGTGCAATTTAATGCTAAAGGCTGTCATGTCTTCCTCTCAAGGAGCCTCTTCCTCAAAGAGAATGAGGACCATGAAGCCAAGGTCGGCACTAGAGCCCAAAGCGACCCCGCCACCATGCTCCACATTGACACCTAAAACATCAAGTGTAGAGCCCATGGAGATCAACAGCAAAGGGTTGTCATTGAGGCAGTTCTGTTGAGATTAGCTCCGCCATCGATGCAGAGCCAAGTAGAGCACTAGCTCGGCCCCACCAAGCTCGACCTTTTGTCTTTCCAAATAAATGGAGAACATTATCCCAAATAACGAAAAAATGAATGTGAGATTACTAAGAAAATTAATTGCGCTTTTGAATTAGTGCCCTTTCTTGGTGGCTTAATTGTGCCTGGTCTTCACCGACCAAGGTTCATCATGGGCTTGGGCTTCAAATTGATGTCTCAACAGAGCATGAATTGCATGGCTTGGTCCAAATCCCAAAGCATTTATAGCCTTAATGTTTGACTGTTATAATGTGGAAAAGAAATGGATGAATTTATGATGTAACAACCAAGCCCCAAATATTATCTGAGTTTAATTTAAATTAAGCCATGGATTAGGTGTGGATCATGCAATCCTTCATGGATACACATTTATATTTAGATCAAGCCTACAATAATCATATTTGGGTGCAGAGATCCAAGAGGGAACCGGACTAAAATTTGACTTCATGCTACCCTTGGTGATGAAATCAAAATAACGATATCTTCACATCCTGATTGACTAAGATTCAAGGCCAACTGATTAATGCATTTATTGTATAAACTAGTCTCAATAAACTATGTAAATGATAATTCTCCTAGGTGGAAGATGTGCATCACAGTCCTAAAGATGTCTAGCAACCCTAGTGCACAGGTTCGAGAAAACATATCCCTTGATACAAATAAGTCATGAAAATCAGGATCCACCGCCATGTCAAGGTCACAGATCAAGAAAGATGAGAGAAGAACTGAAAAGGATCAAAAGCAGTTCTAAGTTGGTGGGAATGGGGAAACTTTATTTGGGAAGCGAGAGGGTAAAATAATTGCATGAGAGATTAAAGGTTTTCAGCTAATAGAAACAAATATAACAAATTAATAGCATTCCAAAAATTACCAAGAAAGAAAGACAAGAAAGCAGAATACAGAGATTTCAATGTCCATGGTAATTATTTTTATTGGATGCTCCCACTACCATGAGAAAGAGAACAAATTGCGAAGTGATTAGCAGAGGGGATTATCAAAGCCATAGAGAAGGCTAAGGAGATTCAAATGTAAGAGAGGGGGGTGAAAATGGGACTAGATCAAAGGGGAAAAATGATGGAGGGTATTTGCTAAAGAAAATTATACTCAATCTGCTTAGTTGGATGAGATTTAGAAGCATATCATGGGACGGAATAAGAGCAGAATTCAGTGTTCCCTTTGCCATGGGCAGATGCTTGGGGGGGGGGGGGGGGGGGGGTGTTAGGGTTGAAATAAAAGCAGAACAAGATATATCCTCTATGATTTGATGAATTATCTCACTCCCCAGTATGGGTTGTGGATGCGTTGGCTTGTGGAAATTCAAGATTGTCTCACAGAGAGTATTATATCCTAAGATTCATTTTTATCTAGCAGCAAAGAGTTCAAAGATTGGACCATTTGCTCAGTCATTAACCCAAGATCAGAGGCTCTATTACCCAAGGACCACTGATTGGAGGGCTAGGATTAATGCAAGCATCTTGGAAGAGCTTTTATTAAACAGATCCAGCCATACAAGGCTTTCATGGAGCAACCAACTCCTTCAAGGTTTCCTTCTAAAAGAAGGATTCCTGAACAGAAAAGAAAGAAGAGATGCACCCATGCTCCTATAGGCCTCACTTGGAGCACATGCCAGCGGATAGATTTCATTCCCTTCTACAATCAAAGGAGGATGAATTTGGGAAGAAGCTTTTGTGGCTACATTTCCATACATGAAAAGAAATTTAGAAAGGAAGATAAACTTATACATGGAAGTCCTATTTTAGAGAGAATGACAAGAAAAAAAATAGTTTATGAATAAGATTGAACATTGGACGTGGGAAGTTGTTATTAGATGTGTGCCCTAAAAGCCAGATTGGCTGACACTTGAGCATTTTTGTAATTTTAACTTATAATTAATAAAAAAATTATTTTTTCTATCACATTTGTGTATTAAAGTGTTTGTAATACGTCCATTGGGTTAACGGGTATGATAACACATATTCTCAAGAGTTGAGAATTTAAGCTGTGTCGTAATTAACTCATAAACTGCTTCCGATCGTAGGATCATCATGAGAATAGTGATCGATCCGGAAGATCGATATACGATCGCGCCCTTAGGATAGATGAGTCTTGAGTCTACGGTGTGAAGACACTGGAGCGAGTACAGATACTTGTTGAGAACAAGGGCACTGAGCGTGACCACCTCGAACAATTATAAGGAAGTCTACCTTCTCGTCGATGACTAGCTTGATGCTGCAATTGTATCTAGTTCTTTGACCTGAAGTGCATCGGCAGTTCACTTTGAGGGTGTTATAGTTTGACTACATAACTCGGTCTCCTAGCCATATGGAATCCCTGAGATGTATGTTGGCTATAGCATGTTCATTGTAGAAATTGGATCGCATCAAGATGGGAATCTATCTACCTCGGTGGTAGAGGAGTAGTCCCTATGATGATCATGAGAATCGAAGTCCTAGAAGCCCATGGCCATGATAGAGTGAAATAATAGAAAGAAATTTCTATTTAGAATTTTCACATCGGACTCAAATCGAATGATTACAATTATATAACAGGTGTTGGGTCTTGATGAGTTCACCTTGAACCCTAGATCCTGATCAGGGGCTCAAGATAGAAGAACATAATCACACAGTTAGCTGCACGGAAGAGGTTCGCATTCAGATTCTGATGGGTTGCCACCATATACTGCTAGATGTCACTAATGAATTTTGGGAGCAATTAGAATTGATCTTAGATGATCGATCGATTCTAAGCTAGTTCGAATTAGAAAGAGTTCTGATCCATCGAAAAAATATTTCGATGATGTCGATGATAGAGATCATGACATATCCCATTACCATACAGAACTGAACCTAACTGGATCACACAAACAAGGATTTGGAATCTGAATGATTATCAATTGAACTCATCATGGTTCGAATTGATTTGGAATGAGATTCAATTAGGTTCAAGAAAATCGTGCTAGCACTCGATTGGAACCTAACGTTCTTCCTTTACTATCGACTAAATCTGCTTGATCCTGGACTCAGTCCAAATTTGAGTTTGTGCTCATCCAGAGAACCTTCATATGGTCTGACTGGAGGCTTGTCCAAGTCTGAATCGGACCTTGTCCTGATCTTAGATTGAAAGGATCAGGACAAGACCTAGTTTTGGTCACCTGCCATTTCTTGTCTTTGACTTTGGTCAAAAGTTACCTTTGACTGGACCAGAGACGTTGCACCATTGACCCTAGAGTTTTGACCTTAGGGCACGCACCCCAAGTGTTTTTGGAGAGAGAAGAGGGTGCACGCCAGAACCTGAGAGAGAAGAGGGCGCATGCCCCTTAATGGATAAGTATGGGAGGTTACCCATTTGAATAGTTTGAATGGGTCAAATGAGTTTGAAACAGTTCAAACTCTCTGGAAATTAGTTTCCTGCACCAACCCTCTCTTATCCAATTGTTTGTGGCGCATTTCTTATGAAATTTTGTGCGACAAAATTCAAAAGAAATCAGAAGAGCGGCATGGAAGCCTTGGGAGAGTCCTACTTTAAGCAAGTTGACCCAATCAATTACTTAAAGCCACGGGATTCTGTGTCTCAAATTTTTCCATAAATAGAGACCATGGCCAAAGGATTTGGCCATTCCATTCTCCACACCCAGACCCTGTCTCTCCCTCTCCTCTGCGCCTCCTCTCCCTCCTCTTCTCCCTCTTCTCCATGCCAAGTGTTGGGAAGATCAGCCATCTAAGTGTCGAGGTGCTGCTACTGCAAGACCGCGTCAACTAGTCTCCGATCGCATGTCGATCGGATCATTGCTGAAGATTGGATTGAAGACAGGACATGAAGTTCCAGATTTGATTTTCTGAGATCAGATCTAGAAGCAAAAGACCTCCAGATTTGACCCGAGTTAATGCTGGTAAAGGCCAGGCACGTGTGCGGCTCAAGTCAGAATCTCGGACTACATTCAAATCATTGCAGTAAGTGAACCGTTCAGTTGCAACTAGTATATGATACCATTTATTTTGTTTTTGTTTCAGATCTATCTAATTAGATCTGAGAACTCTCAAATCTGATCGGATTAGTAGATTAAATGTTTTTAAGTTCTGCTAAACGACCTGATCCGATCAGGCCGATCCTGCAGAACCTTCAACTAGTATCAGAGCTGCGGTTCTGGTTCTAGACCTAGATTAGATTAGATTTAATTTTTTTGTTTTGATAGGATCATTTCATTTTTTGATTTTATATGAGATGTAATCAGATGTGTAGCATGAGATGCATTTTTAAATTTGATACATGAGATGTATGCAAAGCATGCCATGATTAGATCTAAATTTGTATATGAGATATATGATATAGATCTATAACTGTTTTGTAGAGTATTACATGTTTCCTGATTAAGGCGTTCCTCTTGGCCGTCCGGTCATAAGAACGAAGAAGGGTTTAAAGGCCCTCTCTCTTCCCATGACTTATGATGCTGTTCGTCCTTATTCAGAAACCCAAAACTTACTTTTCTGCAAAACCCTAGATCCTGAAAACCCTAGGATTTATTGTGCATTTTGTTTTTGAACCCATGTTACATTAATTAATATTTAAGATTATGAAATTAATTAGATCTAAAATTAAGTTAAGAATTTTTCAGATCTAAGACATATTCATAATACTGGGTTCGGGCTTGGGTAGCTCAATTAGGTCTAAGCGGTTGATCAAACCGAATCAAGAGTTGGTTAGATGGGATCAACAATGCTTAAATTGACCAGCCTAATAGGATTAAGTCTGGGTCAAGATCGAGTCACCATCGATCAAGCAAGACCTAATTAGGCTCAGAGGTTAGAGTCTGGATTGTAGGCTAACCCAATTGGTTCTGACTCAACAATTTGGTGTCTAAGGTAAGTTTGGCACATACGACCGACTGATTTTTAATTGGAAGCTACTCGACCTGAATGCATTCTTGTACGAGTTAATGGCATATTCCTTCCACCGATCTCACTTACCTGGCCATATCTGTTGACACAGTTCTGATCTGAGGTGGTCAATAATCCGAGCTAACCCATGCCACTAGGTTAGTCATAATTGTTATGACTAAGCCAAGTCTAGTTTAATGAGACCTGAATCAATTCTCCCTAAGAAAAGATTAAGTCCGAGGTCTTCCACCATTGTAGATGTGCGGGCCCTTCCCGGGGTTGATTGTTCTCGGCTGGATACAGTGGCTCAGTTGCACCGGAAAGATGCAACCATGTCTATTAGGCATTGGATGCTATGGGCTGGAGGATGAGTTGGGCTCAATATTCCGGATACGGTGAGAGACTCAATTAGGAATCCCAGTCTATGCAAATGGTGGGTCTGACTTAACTAAGGAGTGGATCAATATTCCGGATACGGTGAGATTCATGAATTAGAGACCAAGTTTGGGTGCACCATGATTAGAGAATCATTGAACAAGAGTTGTTCACTCATTGGCTAACCCATCACCAATAACTGTTAGGTGAGGTGATGAGTCAGTTGGTGAGACCGCACCACCCACTAGAAATCATTAATCGCATGGAGATTTTCGCATCTCTACAGAGGGAGTGTAGGGATCCGAGAAAATAGTGGGAGCTAAAATTTGTTTAAAAATAAAATCCCTAAATAAATTGGTCAAGTCAAAATTACAGTATCTAACTAGAATCTTTGACTCTCTACAGGAAAATGTCTGCGTCCAACCCATTAGGCACGTATCCTGGAGACACACATAGACTGACCGGACCCAATTATAAAGATTGGCTCAGGAACTACAAAATTGTTTTGGGTTCATCGAGAAGTTAACCCATGTTTTGGACCAGGACCCTCCCACCTTACCAGCCCGTCCATCCACTGAACAGAGAGCATCTCTGAAAAAATGGATTGACGAAGATAATAAGGCCAGATATTACATGTTGGGCTCGATGTCTGATGAGCTCCAGCGCCAACATGAAGATATCGGGACTGCTCGCCAAATGTTGGCTCACCTGCAGGAGATGTTTGGTGAACAGAGTCGCGCAGCCAAATATCAAGTCACGAAAATGACTTTTTAAGGCTAAGATGCGTGATGGGCAGTCAGTCCAAGATCACTGTCTGACAATGATCAAGGACATGGAAGAGCTTGAGAAGCTCGGTGTGAAGTTGGACTTGGATCTGCAGAACGATATTATTCTGCAATCCTTGACTGATGCATATGGGCAATTCATCATGAATTACCACATGCATAAACTTCAAAATTCCTTGGCCGAATTGAATGAATATGCTGGTTACCGCTGAGCTTTCTATGAAAGGTTCTAAAGGCTCAGTTCTTGCTATGGAACGGACTTCTTCCAAAAGAAAGTCTTATGGAAAGAAAAAGAAGTCTGTGAAAAAGCAAAAGGTGGAAGGATCAAAGAAGAAGAAGGCAGAACCGAAGAAAAAGGCCGATGAAGCAAAGAAAAGTATTTCCATTGCAACAGCGACGGCCATTGGAAGCGGAACTGCCCTACTTACCTGGCCACCCTGAAGAACAAGAAGGAAGGTCCTTCTGGAGGTATGCTCGTTATTGAGTCTAACCTTACGGTTTCTTCTGCATCCAGTTGGGTGCTTGACTCTGGTTCTAGTGCTCATCTGTGCACTTCTATGCAGGGTCTTGAGGATAGCAGGAGGCTGAGGGATGGAGACATGATCCTACGCATCGGTAATGGAGCAAGAGTTGCTGCAGTAGCCGTGGAAACATACCCTCTTCGATTACCATCTGGTTTAGACTTAGTTTTAAAAGACTGTTATTATGTGCCTGCAGCTAGCAGGAATTTGATTTCTGTTTTCATGCTTAGCACAAGAAGGCTTATGTGATTACCTTCTTTAAGGACCATTGTAACATTCTTTATGAAAGAAATAAAATTGCAAATGGTTTCCTTATTAATGGTCTTTATCAGCTACATATTGATGTACCTGTTCTAACTATCGAGCAAAACGTGAATGCCAAACGACCTAGGGATAGTCCAAATGATAGATATCTATGGCACCTGAGATTAGGTCATATAGCAGAAGATAGGATTAACAAATTGGAGAAAAATGGGCTATTGAGTCCATTGACTTTCGAGTCATATCCAACTTGTGAATCTTGTCTTCAAGGCAAAATGACTAAACTCCCTTTTGTTGGACATGGGGAGAGGGCCACAGATCTCCTTGCCCTAGTACATACTGATGTGTGCGGCCCATTTGATGTGCCGGCTAGAGGCAATTTTGTCTACTTCATTACCTTTACCGATGATCTGTCTAGGTATGGGTATGTGTATCTTATGAGACACAAGTCTGAAGCCTTTTGAAAAGTTCAAAGAATTCAGACATGAAGTAGAAAAAAAAAACTGAAAACCCATTAAGGTTCTTCGATCAGATCGAGGAGGTGAATACCTTAGCCGAGAATTTCCTAGACTATCTCAAGGAAAATGGCATAGTCTCTCAATGGACTCCACCAGGAACACCTCAACTCAACGGGGTTTCAGAATGGAGAAATCGGACTCTATTGGATATGGTTCGATCCATGATGAGCTTCACAGACCTTCCCTGATTTTCTTTGGGGACATCATCATGTTAACTTCAATTTATCTACTGAATAGGGTTCCCTCTAAAACCGTTCCTACCACACCGTATGAGATATGGCACGGTAAGAAACCAAGTCTGAGTCATCTCAGAATTTGGGGTTGTCCGGCTCATGTCAAAAGACAACAAGCGGACAAGTTAGAGTTTAGGTCCTTTAGAGCTCGATTCATAGGATATCCTAAAGAGTCATTAGGATACTATTTCTACATTCCAGAAGACCACAATGTGATTGTGAGTCGACATGCCATCTTTCTTGAAAAATAGTTTATTCAAGATAGCGGCATTGGAAAGCAGATTAAGCTTGATGAGAAAGTCTCACAAGTAGAACGAGCTAAGGACCAATTGGAACCAAATCAGGTTGAGCCAATAAGAACACTACCTCCTCCACCTCGTAGATCGGAAAGAGTTTTCCCGTCCCCCTGAAAGATACTTAGGTATTATTTCAGAGGATGTAGAGAAAATGTTCCTCATAGGTAATGGTGCTCATGGTGATGATCCCAAAACCTACAACGAGGCGATATCAGATATCGACTCCGAGAAATGGCTTGAGAGCAATGCAGTCAGAAATTGACTCGATGCACTCAAACCAAGTCTGGACCTTGGTAGATCCACCAGAAGGTATAGTACCTATTGGGTGTAAATGGATCTTCAAGAGAAAGATTGGTGCAGATGGGAATGTGGAGACATTCAAGGCTAGACTAGGTGGCAAAAGGTTATAGTCAACGCGAAGGCATTGACTATCAGGATATCTTCTTGCCAATGGCCATGCTTAGATCCATCCGCACACTGCTTGCCATTGTAGTATATTTTTGTTGGTACGGAATCTGGTGGACGCCGAAACTGGCTGGAGTTGGAGAAGCTGAGGTTGCCGTCGGGACTTGCAAAAGAAGTCCAAACCGGAGGGATGGCTCTAGCAGGACCCTCCGACAGTCAAGTCAGCTCTTCCAACCAATAAAAATGGAATGCTCAGCAGAGAAAGTAGCAGAGTTTCGAGATAAAGGAGAGCCTGAAGAAAACGTATCTGAAGGATCTCTTTTATAGACGGAGCCTGTAACAAACTGATGGTGACAGCCGTAACTGCTAAATAGTGGGCCATTCAGGCCACGTGGGATTTATTACAGAGGGTAATGTCTGTTGTCGTGATGCATCCATTGTCGTGACATGCAGGCAGTTGAGATTTAATCATTGAAGTTCGGACTAAACCACTATCAGTAGCGAATAAGGTTAATCCGTCTGGAGAGTTCGTCTGAAAGAGAAGTCCATCTGGAGGAGAAGTCCGGAGGAAGTTCGATTGAAGGAGAAGTCTGTTTGGAGAAGTTTATCTGGTGGAGAAGTTCGTCTGAAAAAGTCCGGAGGAAGTTCGTCTGGAGGAAAAGTCCGGAGGAAGTCGTCGGAGGAAGTGGTGGAGAAGTCCGGAGGAAGTGCGACTGAAGAAGAAGTCCGTCTGATGAAGTCCGAAGGAAGTTCGTCTAGTGGAGAAGTCCGGAGGAAGTTCGTCCAAGCAATCCAAAAGATCGGCAGGCATACTAAAGATCGGTCAACCCAGGGACAAGCGAAGCCACGGTTGAAGCTCTTCCGCGATCGGGAATCCTCGACCAGGCGTCGGTCCGAAGTTCAATAGGAGCGGGGTTTATCCCCAACAATAGTTCTACTCCCGAGTTCAAAATTCGAAGGAAGTACAGAACAAGCGACTGCCGAAGTTCCGATCCGGACTTAGCACTAGCAAGATGGGAACTTTAGGCATTTATCGCGCTAGCGTCGAAGCCTCCTTAAATGCGAAATGATCCAAAAAGACAAATTTCAAAACTACCACTGAGACGCTGCCCCAAATACGACGTAATTATGGTTCTGTCGACCGCCAGTCGCCTGTCGCAACGAGTGGAACACACGTCAATTGGAGACCGACTGGAGGAGCCTTTCCATCATAATCGCTTCAAACTCTGTAGGATATTTAGGTCTGGCACGTTCTCCTGAGGACTCATTCTTCCTTACACTCTTCTCTTTCCTTCCGTTATTTTCTTCCTTCTGCCTGAGAGCACTCCGATTCCTTCTTCCGGTTTCTTCGCTTGCCGACATTTTTCCCGTTCGTTTCCTACCGTGCCAGTCATCTCGTTGATCCTTCAGACCTAACTAGGTTAGCTTCGAAACCTTTCTCTTGATTATTTCTGCATCTTTTGCATCTCATTCTTTCGGTTTCTCCGTAGCAATTCTATGTTTTATTTTCTTCGATTTTTGAGGCTTTTCTATATTCGAGTTTGACCTAAATGTCTTCTAAAACCGCTCAATCATCCAATTCTTGGGGTCCATCCGATCCAACCTCTCGAAATCCCAACTCCGGTGAGAAGGCCAAATTCAGAAGCGTATCCCTTTCAACCTTCATACCTGGCACTATTCCTTGCTCTTTATCTTTAGATGACCTCTCACTGATTAGGATCCGGTACGGGGTCCCTCCCGAGTATGAACTAGAACTTCCTGGACCTAGCGATCGGACTTGCTCTCCCCCACCTGACCGATTTTGTCTGTACCTGAAAACCTTTGTGCTGGACTAAGGCTTCCTCTCGCACCTTTTGTAATTAGTCTTTTTCGCTTCTCGAACATTTTGCTTGCCTCCATAGTACCGAACTTCTTCAGATTTTTTATTGGATTCCTCTTTGCCATCTTGCCGAAGTTCATCCAACCATTTTTCTTTCTAGGAATTACTACACCTTCAAGCGCCACCCTTCCGCAAAGGACTGGTGGTACTTTTCTCCCTAGTTCGGCAAGAAGGGAATATTGAAAGAAGCCCCTTCTTCTACCCACAATTGGAAGGAGAGATTCTTTTTTGTATCTTATCGAACTTTAATGCTAGGGCTTCCTCCTTGGGGTCTTCTTAGAGAGTCAATCCGCCGAGCTCCTAGTTTAGATAGGGATGATCTTGACTCCGTTAGTAAGCTTAGGAATTACCGAGCTCCCCTTCTACCCGAACTCTTGAAGGATCAAACTCTGTTCAACACGGGTTTAAGTCCCCTCGATCCGGCTGGTACTTCTCTGCAAGCTTCAAATTTTTACAGGATTTTGTATGTATGTGGATGTTGCTGATTATGATCTCTTATTTATTGCAGAGATGGATGCTCGAGTCATTGACAGACTTGCCAAAGGACTTCATACCCAAAAAAGGAACGAAAAAGTATTAGGAGAGAGTTCGAAAAGGGTGAAGATTACCGCCCCGAGCTCCACGGCTCCTCCCGGTCCGCTGCCACTTCCGAAGCTGTCAAGAGCGCCGAAGTCCCTCGCCCTGCCGAGGTTCCCCCTTTTGCTGGGATTGATGTCGCTGGGGTTCGGTGCCTCCTGCGTCCGCAAGTTCTCCCGCCGAAAAGTCCTGTCGAGAGAGAAGGGGGAGAGAAGAAAAAGAAAAAAAAGTCGGCCATTATGAAGGTGCAATGCAAGACTCGTCTTAGTCGATCCAATGATAACGACGACTTGGAAGAGGGCCCCTTCAGCACACCGGACACCATACGGGAGCTGGTCGATAAGTTTGCCTTACCTAAGGTTAGATCAAATGGTCGACCTCGATGATGCCCAACTCACTTGGGACTCCCTTGGTACCTTCCTTCGGGTAGTCGTCCCGCTACATCTCTATTTTTCTCCTCTAATGCCTGTATAACTCTGTTTGCTCCTTGCAGTCAGATAACCAATTGCTAGCATACATCAAAATGGTGAACCGTTTCAAGTCAGAGTCATCAAGGGTTCAGGAGAACCTCCAGGCTGAAGTTGACCACCTTCGGGAGAGGACCGCTGAAGCTGACTGTCTCTTGGAGGAGAAGATGGCCAAGGTTGGGGTCCTTCAGGAGGCACTCCGGAAGGGAGAGCACGTTCTGGCGGGCTCGCAGGCTGCTTTGACTTTGTAGGAAGAGAGGAAAAAAACCGAGGTCAGGATTGCCGAGCTAAAGGATGAAACCTCAAGGCAGATCTCGGAGGCAAAGATCCAGGCAGTGGAGTTCAAGATTTCATCTGAAATGGACTTGAACATTGCCTTTAGCCAGGAGGCTTTTCAAAAGGGGTACGAGCTCTGCGAGGACCGAGTGGCTGGGAAGTTCCCCGAACTTGATCTCGGTTTCCTTTATGGAGACGTCTCAGCTGTTGTGGCCAACCCTTGTCCTACCGAAGCGGCCCTTGAGCCCTCCGAGCCTACTGTCGAGGCACCCGAACCCGTGCTGGAGCCCGAGGTTGTCCCTAAAGCACCGGGCTCCCCTGCTACTTCCGAATCAGCTGAACCAGCTCCCGGGTCTGCGACTGCTGCTAGAGTGCCGAGCTCCTCTCCTATTTCTCCTCCCGAGGTTGGAGATTCTTGATAGTTGTATTTTCTCTTTTTTTCTTTACTTTACCTGGTACTCGAAGAACTTTAATTAATGAAAGTAAATTTCTTTTTGTCGGTACCTTCACGTGCTTTTGAATATTTTTTGTGCATTTGATGCAATCCCCTGTCAATACCGATCCATTGCCTCAGGGCGTCCCTTCGAAGGCTCATCTTAAACATTTGAAGAAAGAAGTTCATTAGCTGAAAAAGAAATTGAAGAAAACTGAAGATGAACTTCAGAAATCCAGGGAGCATGCTTCAGAAGCCACAATCGAGTCACCCGCCTTCGCAAGCTACACATGCGAGGCTCTGCAAGTGTTGCCATCAGGAAGGGTGTCTTCGAGAAGGAGCTTGCCGAACTAAAGAAAAATGCCAGCAACAAATCTTGGGCGTTAACGGCGAAGATCAGCTCCCTCGAGGTCGGGCTTAAAGCAGCCAAGGAGAAAATTCTATTGTTAAAAGGGAGTTCACCGTGGTGCTCTGACAAAGCACGCTTTGAGTGGGATTGGTCGAAGAAATTTTCCACGCTCCAGAAGCAATTGCACGATGTCGAGCTTACTTACGACACTTATCAGTTGGGTTGAAGTGAAAGAATATCCAAACTTGAGCAGAAGCTTCGTGCCGCTGAGAGTGATCCAACTGGCTTGCGGGCAGCAAGCCGTTAAGAATGCAGAAGCTGAATCGGAGGTTCTAAGAAAGAGACTGCAGGAGTCAGAGGAGAACTACCGATGGGCTGATCGGATGTTTCGCAACAACTTGATGAGGAAAGAGCTTGAAGAAGAGATCGTCGTTGTAAAGGAATCCTTAGTACTGGCTAGCAGTCCGAAGTCTGAGGAACCCGATCCTTCTTTGGATTTTGCCCATCCTTCTATTTTGTACTTGGTCTTATAGATCCTCGTTTTGTAACTATCCTTAACTTTAATGAAATGACACTTTCTTCTATTGTCCTCTTGCGCGGATTAGATGTTTGTCGACTCTTTTATTCTCTTTATCTTCCCTTTTAGCAGGATGAAAATCGAATAGTATTTTCCCTCTGTTTTAAGCAACCAGGGATTTTTACCCATGTTAGGACGAGGTCGTCGGGGCATTCTTTGCTATTGCTAGGACTAGGTTCTCCTATTCCTAGGAAGGCTGTAGGGGTGCAAAAGGATCGTTGAAAGGGCCTCTCCCGGCATCCTGGCTTAAATAACCGAGGTCTTCGCTTTAGCTCTATGTTAGGACAAGGTTCCCCTCCTATTCCTAACAGGACTATAGGAGCACAAAAGGACCGTTGAAAAGGCCTTTCTCCGCATCCTGACTTAAGTAACCGAGGTCTTCGCTTTAGCTCAATGTTAGGACAAGATTTTCCTCCTGTTCCTAACAGACTATATAGGGGCACAAAAGAGCCTTGAAAGGGCCTCTCCCCCGTCCCGACTTAAGTAACCGAGGTCTTCGTTTTAGCTCAATGTTAGGACGAGGTTCCCTCCTGTTCCTAACAGGACTATAGAGATGCAAAAGGACCGTTGAAGGGCCTCTCCCCGCATCCCGGCTTAAGTAACCGAAGTCTTCGCTTTAGCTCAATATTAGGACGAGGTTTCCCTCCTGTTCCTAATAGGACTATAGAAGCACAAAAGGGCCATTGAAAGGGCCTCTCCCCGCATCCCGCTTAAGTAACCAAGGTCTTCTTTAGCTCAATGTCGAGGTTCGCTATAAAGGCACAAAAGGGCCATTGAAAGGACCTCTCCCCGCATCCCGGCTTCAGTAACCGAGGTCTTCGCTTTAGCTCAATATTAGGATGAGGTTCCCCTCCTGTTCCTAACAGAGCTATAAAGGCACAAAAGGGCCATTGAAAGAGTCTCTCCCCGCATCCCGGCTTAAGTAAACGAGGTCTTTGCTTTAGCTTAATGTTAAGACGAGGTTCCCCTCCTGTTCCCAATAGGGCTAACTTCGTCTAACGATAAAGTTCGGAAGACTATTTCCTATCATCATAGTTTTGCACCAAGATCAAAGATATTAAAATAAGGAGATTTTATTGAAATGAGATTATTGATAGTACATGCGTAAGTTCTCCGAGCTCCATGGGTGTGGGAGATTGGTGCCTCCGAGCTCCTTCAAGTAAAAAGTTCTAGGCCGGATGACCTCTTTGACTTCGTAAGGACCTTCCCAGTTTGGAATGAGCTTTTCTTGCTTTTGAGGTTGTGAAATGGCTGCTCGTCGAAGTACCAAATCCCCCACTTTGAATATTTTGCCTTTGACTCTGGAGTTATAGTAGCAGGCCACTCTTCGTCTATAAGCAACCATCCGAACTTGGGCTTCTCATTTTTCTTCTAGCAGATCGAGGTTTGCTCTGAGGTCCTGCAAATTGCATTGCTCACTGAAGGCTACAACCCATGCTGACGGCAGCTTAAGCTCTATCGGGATAACTGCTTCCATCCGAAAGCCAAAGCGAATGGCATTTCTCCAGTTGGCAGCTTCTAGGTAGTTCGGTATACCCATAGGACATGGTAAAGCTCGTCCGCCTAAGTCCCCCTTGCCCTTTCAAGCCTTACCTTGATGCCTTGCAATAAAGTTCTGTTAGTCACTTCTGCTTCACCGTTCGCTTGCGGATGAGCCACTGATATGAAGTTGTGGGAGATGTTTCAATCTTCACAGAACTCAACGAACTACCTCCAAGCAAATTATCACCCATTGTCTGTAATAAGGGTTTGGGGCAGGCCAAATCTACAAATAATTGACTTCCAGACGAAATCTTGTACTTTGGCTTTAGTAATCTTTGCCAGGGATTCGGCCTCGACCCATCTGGTATAGTCAATCGCAGCTAAGAGAAACTTCCATTGTCCAGGTGCCATCGAGAAGGGGCCAAGTATATCCATTCCTCATTGTGCAAATGGCCAAGGGGTGCTTAGTGGGGTAAGCTCGAAGGCCGGCTGTCTTTGTATCTTTGCATTCCTTTGACAGCGGTCGCATTTTCTAACATATTCGATGCAATCATGATGCATAGTCGACCAATAATAACCTTGCCGAAGCAGCTTGTGAGATAGAGATCTGACGTCCAAATGGTTTCCACAGACTCCATGCACTTCCCACAATGCAAAATCGACCACAAGATCGAAGACATCTTAAAAGTGGTGAAGAATATGATCTCTTATATAGTTTGTCTTCGTAAAGTACATACCGGAAGGCCTGGTTCCTCAACTTTCGAGTTTCCTTTGGGTCATGAGGGAGAGTTCTGCCTCTAAGATAAGCAGTCAACAGATCAATCCAGCAGGGCTCATTGTCAATCTGCATGGCAGTCAGCGACTCTTCCGAACTTGAGCATTTTCGTACTTCAAAGTATACTTCCTTCGAAAGTTCATTGGAGGCAAGTGTGGCCAATTTGGATAGGTCAGCTCTGGCATTTTCCGCCCTTGGGATCCACTGGATATTGAAACTATTGAATGTCGGGGTCAAGCTTTTCACTTTCTCAAGGTATTTTATCATATTTTCCTCCCAAACCTCATAATCGCCGCTGACCTGTCCCACTATCAACTGCGAATCACTGTAAGCTCGGAGCTGATCTACTTCTAGTTCTTTTGCTATCTCCAACCCCGCTATCAGAGCTTCATATCTATTCCGTTGTTCGTTGCAGGAAACTCAAAACGCAGTGCATACTCGGCAATAACCCCTTCCGGGTTGACCAGGATCAGTCCAGCTCCTGCACCATAAGCATTGGAAGAGCCATCCACATACAGGGCCCAGAAATCTTCGGAAAGGTCTACTCTTTATTCGAGGAAGCTCGATTGCAGCCACGAAATGCTGGCCTCATTCTGCTCAGGTTTGGCATCATCTGGGATCGTGCATTCAACTATAAAATCGACCAGTATCTAAGCTTTGATTGACGGTCGAGGTTGATAGTTGATGTCGAACTCTATGAGCTCAATTGTCCACTTTGCGTTTCTTCTAGAGGCGTCTGTTCGGTGAAGAACTGCCTTGATTGGCTGATTAGTGAGGAGTGTTATTATGTGCCCCTGAAAGTAGGGCCGAAGTCTCCCGACTGCAATCACAAATTTTTTTCAATTTAGTGTACCCAATCTCTACATCCCTCAGGACTCGGCTTATAGACCGGCCGCTACATTTTTGCCTCTTCTTTGACTAAAACCGCCGCGATGGCTGTTGGGGAGATTGCCAAGTAAAGAAATAATCCTTCTCCAAGTTCGGGCTTAGCCAGCAGAGGAGGCGAGCCGAGGTAGCTTTTGAGCTATTCGAACGCTTGTTGGCATTCCGTAGTCCAGCAGAAGTTCTTCGATTGTTTGAGGGCCTGGAAGAAAGGCATGCACCGCTCAGCCGACCTCGAGATAAAGCGATTTAAAGATGCCACTTTTTCGGTTAGGCGTTGAACTTTTTTATTGATTTCGGGGCAGTCATTTCCTGGATGGCTCGGATCTTCTCTGAGTTGGCCTTGATTCCCCGCCTCGAGACTATGAACCCCAAGAATTTTTCCGAGGTTAGTCCGAAGGCGCACTTGGTCGGATTCAACTTCATCTTATATCTTCGGAGAGCGTTGAAAGTCTCTTCAAGGTCGGCTACATGACTGATCGAAGTTTGGCTCTTGACAAGCATGTCGTCTACGTAGACCTCCATGTTGCGGCCGATCTGCCGTATGAAAATCTTATTGACCAGACACTGATATGTCGCGCCTACATTTTTTAGCCCGAAAGGCATGACCCTATAACAATAAAGACCACGATCAGTAATAAAAGCAGTTTTCTCCTCGTCCTCTAATGCCATCCGAATTTGATTGTAGCCAGAGAAGGCATCCATGAGGGTGAGAAGCTTGTGGCCCGAAGTTGCGTCTACCAATTGATCAATTCTGGGCAAGGGGTAACTATCTTTTGGACAGGCCTTGTTTAGCTTTTTGAAGTCTATGCACATTCTCCATTTGCCATTGGCCTTCTTGACTAGGACCACATTGGAGACCCAACTTGGATAGTTGACTTCTCGAATGAACCCAACTTTAAGGAGTTTGTCCACTTCCTCTGCTATCGCCTTCTATTTTTCTGGTGCATGGCTTCGAACTTTTTCTTTCACTCAGCACTTAAGATCAACAGCGAGCCGATGCTCCATGACCTCGGCGTCAATTTCTGGCATGTCTACGGGGACCCAGGCAAAGGCATCGGCATTCTTCCATAAGAAGGCAATGAGCTGCTTCCGAACTTCTCCATCCAAGCTAGAGCCGATCTACACTGTGTTCTGTGTTCCCGTCATCTAGAGAGACAGCTATCAGGTCTTCCATGGGTTCGCCCCGCTCCTCAGCAAGGTCGTCGTGAACATCCAGCCCGTCAACTGGACAAAGGTCGGGTTGGCCACTTTTTTGTAAGGCGATGGAGTAGCAATAACTTGCCAGATCTTGATCTCCTTTGAGCTCCCCAATTCCATGACCTGTTGGAAACTTCATCTTTAGATAATAAGTGGATACTACTCTCCGAAGTGCATTCAGATCAGATCGGCCGAGAATTGCATTGTAAGCAGACGAAGCTTTTACTACCAAAAAGTCGACCTATGCTCTAACCCATTTAGGGTATTGTCCTGTAGGCACAGTTAGTGTTATTATTCCCTCAACTGGCACAGCATCGCCAGTGAAACCCACCAATGGAGAATTCATAGGTCCCAGATAGTTATTAGATATAGATATTTTAAAGAAAGCATCATAAAATAAGACATCGATAGAGCTTTCATTATCTATCAGAACGCAGCGTACATCATAGTCAGCAATGTTTAGAGAGATTACAACCACGTCGTTATGCGAGAACTGAACTCCTTGAGCATCTTCATCAGTGAAAGTTATTGATTCTTCAGTCCTCTACTTCTTCGCTTCCCCTGCCGATCCGCTAGCCTCTCCCCGTCGAAGTCCTCTAGAAATGGTGTTGATGATACCGAGTGGCCGATCTCCTTGTTGCTCTTCCCTCCTGATAGTTCGGGCTGGGACAGCGCCCTTGGTCAATCTTCCCTTACTTCAGGCCGACGTCGCAGAAATCGATCAAGCTAGCCTCGCTTGATGAGCTCCTCGATCTTGTCTTGGAACTGGATGCATTCCTTAGTATCGTGACCATGGTCACGATGGTAGAGGCAGTACTTGTTAGAATTTCGCTTGCCAGGATGAGACCGCATCTTCTCCGACCTCGGCAGGTGCTCCTTGATCTCCATCAGGACTTGAGTCTTCGGAGCATTGAGGGAAGCCTAAGTGTGGAACCTTCTGGGGTGAGAGTTTCGCCGTGCCCTTTGATCAGGGCTTCTCTGACGATGAGCTTGAGGAGTTCGGGCTCGTCTACGCTTGAGAGTTCTAAAGCACGGCCAAGCTTCGCTCGGCTTTTCTTCAACTATGGGCTTCTTGAATCATCAGCCTGCCGCTCTCTCACGGCTTCTTCATCCTTCGCCTTGAAGACCTCTTCCACCCCGGCATAACTATCAGCCCAGACTAGCATATCAGCAAAATTCCTGGGGTACTTCTCCAAAGAGAACAACAAATCATTCTTCTGGAGGCCGCCCTTTAGTGCGGCCATTGCAACAGACTGGTCCAAGTTCCGGACCTCCAAAGCAGCAGCATTAAAGCGGTTGACATAGGCCCGAATGGACTCCCGTTCCTTCTGCTTGATATTGATGAGGGAATCCGAGCCTCGTCAGAGACGTCGGCTGCTGACGAAGTGAGCCACGAATTAGTGGCTCATTTGATTGAAGAAAAAGATAGTACCTACCTTAAGGGCCGAGTACCAGTTCCTAGCTGCTACCTTCAGGATGGAGGGGAAAGCTCGGCATAGGATGGCATCGGACGCACCATGAAGCAACATCATTGTCCGAAAGGCCTCCAGATGATTGACCGGATCAACAGTCCCATCGTAGCTCTCAAACAGTAGGAGCTTGAAGTTCGACGGGATTGGTTCCTGTATGATTTGCTGGGAGAAAGGAGGGTCAATGCAGATGTCGTTGTTGTGGAAGGGAGGAGCATGACGGAGTTCTTCGATCCGTCGATTCATTTCTTGCAGCTTTTGGTCCAGGAGATCCTCACGATCGCGGATCTCCAAAGTCTTCTAATAGAATGGGGGTAAGATCCCCCCCAGGGGTCGAATCATGATCGGAGCAAGGACTCTCTGCCCTCTGCTTCACTTTTTCGGAAGTTACCGACCGACTCGCCCAAATCGATCGTCCCCATACCGGATCCTGGGGTTCCGATGCAGTCCACTCCGACTGGGCAGGCTCCGAAGGCCGTTGTTGCTGCATGGCCTGCACTGCTTCAGTGAGGCCTCTAACCTGCTGAACCAGCAGGTTGAATTGCTCCACGTTCACCATTGCTGTCGGTGGAGCTTGAGATGCCGGGGATGAGATGGGCGGGCAGATCTGGATGAGATTTGACCGCGGTGGCGATTGATCGTCGAGTCGAGGCCTTCCTGAGAGACATTGCCAAGAAATCGATCGAGGAAGAAATGCTTTGAAGGGGAGAAGAAGAAAATGCTTCCACTAAGGACTCCTTTAAGAACAAGGGAACCTCACAAGAAAAAGGGACCCTTCCTCTAGCGCCAATTCTGTTGGTGCGGAATCTGGTTGACACTGGAATTGGCTGAAGCTGGAGAAGCCGAGGTCGCCGCCAGGACCTACAAAAAAAGTCCAAACCAAAGGGGTGGCTCCGACAAGACCCTCCGACGGTCAAGTTAGCTCTTCCGACCAACAAAAATGGAATGCTCAGTAGAGAAAGTAGCAGAATTTCGAGATAGAGGAGAGAGCCTGGAGAAAATGTATCTGGAGGATTCCTTTTATAGATGGAGCCTGTAACAAACTGATGGTGACAGCCGCAACTACTGAGTAGTGGGCCGTTCAGACCACGTGGAATTTGTTACGGAGGATAGTGTCTGTTGTCACAACGCGTCCATTGTCGTGACATGTAGGCGATTGAGATTTAATTATTGAAGTTCAGACTGAACCACTATTAGTAGCGAATAAGGTTTGATTGGGAGAAGCCCTCGAACGACTGGAAAGAATTCAAAGGGAGTTCGACTGATGGAGAAATCTGTCTGGAGAGAGTTCGTCTGAAGGAGAAGTTCATCTGGAGGAGAAGTCCGGAGGAAGTTCGTTTGGTGGAGAAGTTCGGAGGAAGTTCGTCTGGTGGAAAAGTCCAGAGGAAGTTCGTCCAAGCAGTCCCAAAGATCAGCAGGCATACTAAAGGTCGACCAACCCAGGGACAAACGAAGCCGCGATTGAAGCTCTTCCACGATCAGAAATCCTTCTCGACCAGGTGCCGATCCAAAGTTCGGCAAGAGCGGGGTTTATCCCCAATAATTTTGATTACGAAAAATGGCAGATGGACGTGAAAACGACATTCTTAAATGGATATCTTGAGGAAGAGGTTCTAAGGCTGAGAGATGGTGGCTCGCCGAAGCACTAAGTCTCCCACTCTGAACATTTTACCTCTAACTTTGGAGTAATAGTATCGGGCCACCTTTCGCCTGTAAGCTGCCATCCGAACTTGGGCTTCCTCTCTTTTTTCTTCCAGTAGGTCGAGGTTGGCTCTGAGGTCTTACGGATTATGCTGCTCGTTGAAAGCCACTACCCACGTCGATGGAAGCTTAAGTTCGATCGAAATGACTGCCTCTGTTTCAAAAACGGTGTTTCTCCAGTCGACAACCTTTGGATAGTGTGGTATGCCTACAAAACATGATAAAATTCGTCCGCCCAGGCCCCTCTTGCTCTTTCGAGTCTTGTCTTAATGCCTTACAATAGGGTTTGGTTGGTCACTTCAGCTTCCCCATTTGCTTTTGGATGAGCTACCGACGTAAAGTGGTGGAAGATATTTAGACCTTCGCAGAACTCGACGAACCTCGCCCCGGTGAATTGTCGGCCATTGTCTGTTATGATAGTTTGGGGCAGTCCAAATCTGCAGATGACCGACTTTCAGACGAAGTCCTGCACCTTGGCTTCGGTAATCTTTGCCAATGGTTCGGCCTCGACCCATTTAGTGAAATAGTCGATGGCAACTAGAAGAAACTTTCGTTGCCCAGATGCCATTGGGAAGGGTCCAAGAATATCCATTCCCCACTGTACAAATGGCCAAGGAGCACTTAATAGGGCAAGCTCGGCAGCTGGTTGCCTTTGGACATTCACGTTCCTTTGGCAGCGATCACATCTCCTGACGTAATCAACACAATCACCATGCATAGTCGGCTAGTAATACCCTTGTCGGAGCAGCTTATGAGACAGAGATCTGGCACCCAGATGGCTCCCGCAAATTTTCTCGTGCACTTCCCATAGTGCGAAATCGGCCTTAGAGGGTCGGAGGCACCTCCATAATGGCAGGAAATACGACCTTTTATGCAGCTTATTCTCATAAAGAACATACCGGAAGGCTTGGTTTCTCAACTTCCGAGCCTCTTTCGAGTCACGAGGAAGAACTCCATCCTTAAGATAAGCGGTCAGCGGATCAATCCAACAGGGCTCCTGGCCAACCTGCATGATGGGCTGCGGTTCCTCTGTGCATGGGCATTTTCATGTCTCATAATAAGCTTCTTTCGGAAACTTGTTAAGAGCAAGGGTGGCTAGCTTGGAAAGAAGGTCGGTCCTAGCGTTTTTCGCTCTCGGGATTTGTCGAATGCTGAAGCTGCCGAAGGCTGGGGTCAAACTCTTCACCTTCTCAAGATATTTTACCATGCTCTCTTCCCGGGCTTCATAACTGCCGCTAACCTACCCCACAACCAGTTGGGAGTCACTGCAAACCTGAAGCCGATCAGCTCCTGATTCTTTGACTATCCTGAGCCTGACTATTAGGGCATCATATTCTGCCCCATTGTTTGTCGTCGGAAATTCAAAATGCAGCACATACTCCACGATGATTCCTTCCGAATTGATCAGGATCAGCTCAGCACCTGCTCCAGAAGCATTGGAGGAGCCATCGACATACGGGGCCCAAAAATCTTTAGGAAGATCTGTTCTTTCTTCAGAGGAGCTCGGGTGCAACCATGGAATGTTGGTCTCATTTTGAAGCTCGACATCATCTAGGATGGTACATTTAACTATGACGTCGGCCAGTGCCTGAGCCTTAATTGCTAGCCGAGGCCGATAGTTGATGTCGAACTCTGTTAATTCAATGGCCCATTTTGCAATTCTTTCGGAAGCATCCGTTTGATAAGGGATCGCTCTAATCGGCTGGTCAGTGAGGAGCGTTATAGCATGTCCCTGGAAGTAAGGCCGAAGTCTCCTTGCTGCAATCAGAAGAGCATAAGTCAATTTATCCAACTTTGTATACCTGATCTCCGCATCCCTTAGGATCCGACTTATGTAGTAGACTGATCGCTGTACTTTCGCCTCTTCTTTGACCAAGACTGCCGCTAGCACTGCAGGGGAGACCGCGAGGTAGAGAAACAGCTCCTCTCTGGATTCGGGTTTGGCTAGTAGGGGAGGCGAGCCGAGGTAGTTCTTGAGCTCGTCGAACGTCTTTTGACATTCCCGAGTCCAGTGAAAATCTTTCGGTTTCCTGAGGATTTGGAAGAAGAGTATGCAGTGTTCGATCGACCTCGAGACAAAACGATTCAAAGATGCCACCTTCCCGGTCAGGCGCTGAACTTCTTTGATGGACTTCGGAGCGGTCATCTCTTGGATAGCTTGAATCTTCTCCGGGTTGGCCTCAATCCCTCATCTCGAGACCATGAACCCCAAAAATTTTTCTGAGGCTACCCCAACGACGCACTTGGTTGGATTCAGTTTCATCTTGTATTTCCTAAGCGCATCGAAAGTCTCTTCAAGGTCGACAACATAATTGATAGACATTCGGCTTTTGACCAACATGTCGTCGACGTAAACCTCCATATTGCAGCCGATCTGCTCCTTGAAGATTTTATTAACCAAGCGCTGATAAGTCGCACCTGCATTCTTAAGCCCGAAGGGCATGACCCTGTAACAGTAAAAACCACGGTTAGTAATAAAAGCAGTCTTCTCCTCATCCTCCAGTGCCATCCGAATTTGGTTGTAGCCAGAGAAGGCGTCAGGAGCTCGTAGTCTGAAGTCGCATCCACCAATTGGTCGATTCTAGGCAAAGGATAGCTATCTTTTGGGCAGGCCTTGTTTAGCTTTTTAAAGTCAATGCACATCCTCTACTTGCCGTTGGCCTTCTTGACCAGGACCACGTTAGAGACCCAAATCGGATAGCTGACTTTTTGAATAAATCCGACATTGAGAAGCTTGTCGACTTCTTCTGCTATTGCCTTTTGCCTTTTTGGTGCATGGCCCCGAACTCTTTCTTTCACTGATCGATGCTTGGGATCAACGGCCAGCCGATGTTCCATAACCTCGGTGTCAATCCTAGGCATATCCGCCAGAACCCAGGCGAAGACGTCGGCATTCCTCCTTAAAAAGGCGATCAGCTGCTCCCGAACTTCATCTTCCAGATTGGAGCCAATTTGCACCGTATGCTCCGTGTTCCCATCGTTCAGGAGGACGGTCACAAGATCTTCTATGGGCTCGTCCCGTTCTTCGATAAGGTCATCACGGACATCAAGCCCGTCAATTGGGCAGAGGTCGAGTGCTGTTTTGTAAGGCGATGGAGTAACAGTGCCGGGCTAATGCTTGATCGCCTCTGATTTCACCTATTCCGTTGTTTGTTGGGAATTTTATCTTCAGGTAATAGGTCGACACCACGGCTCGTAGTGCATTCAAACCAGGTCGGCTGAGGATTGCATTGTAAGCGAAGGGGGCTTTCACCACCAAAAAATCAACCCACGCCTTGGCCTGCTTTGGATATTGCCCTGCAGTCATAGCTAGAGTTATCATTCCCTCCACTGGCACAGTGTCACCAGTGAAGCCGACCAACAGAGAGCTCATAGATCCCAAGCGATTATTGGGTATGGACATTTTAAAGAAAGCATCATAATATAGAATGTCAGCGGAACTTCCATTATCTACCAAAATGCGGCGTACATCATAATCAGCAATGTTTAAAGAGATTACAACCGCATCGTTGTGTGGGAACTGGACTCCTCGAGCATCCTCATTGGTGAAAGTGATGGGCTCCTCAGTCCACCTCTTCTCAGGCTCTGTCGATCCGCTAACCTCCCCACGCCAAAGTCCCTCAGAGATGGTGTTAATAATGCCAATCGGGGGCCGATCTTCTCGCTGCTCCTCGCCCCTTGATGGTTCTAACGGCGGGGGTGCTCTCAACCGATCCTCCCATCCTTCCGACCGACGTTGTAGGAACCGGCCAAGCCTACCACGCCTGATGAGCTCTTCGATCTCGTCTTGGAGCTAGATGCACTCTTCTGTATCGTGATCGTGATCGCGATGGTAGAGGCAGAACTTGCTAGAATTGCGCTTGCCGAGGAGAGTGCGCATCCTTTTCGGTCTCGGCAGTTGCTCTCTGATCTCCATCCAGTACTTAGATTTTTGGAGCATTGAGAGGGACGTAGTTATGAAATCTTCTGAAGGGAGAGCTCCGTCGCGTCCTTCTATCCAGACTTCTTCACCTTTGGGCCCGGATAAGAGTTTGGGCCCGCTTACGCTCCAGAGGAGTTCGGGAGCGTGGTCGAGCTCTACTCGGTTTCTCTTCAGCCCCAGGCACATTCGGTTCGCCTGCCTGCCACTCCTGGGCGGCTTCATTATCCCTTGTCTTAAAGGCCTCCTCAGCTCGGGCATAACCTTCAGTCAGAGCCAGCATATTGGCAAAGTCCCTAGGGTACTTCTCCAGGAAAAATAGTAAATCATTCTTCTGAAGGCCGCCCTTGAGTGCGGCCATTGCAACAGACTGGTCCAGGTTCCGGACCTCCAATACAGCAGCATTAAACCGGATGATATAAGCCCAGATAGATTCTCCCTCCTGCTTGATATTCATCAGAGAATCTGAAACTCGATGGGGACATCGGCTGCTAACGAAATGAGCCGCAAACTGATGGCTTATTTGATCGAAGAAAAAGATGGTACCCAGCTTAAGGGCCGAATACCAGTTCCTGATGGCTCCCTTAAGAGTGGACGGGAAAGTCTGGCACAAAATGGCGTCTGGTGCACCGTGAAGCAGCATCATTATCCGAAAGGCCTTCAGGTGGTCGATCGAATCAATGGTCCCATCGGAACTCTCAAACTGAGGGATTGAAGTTCGGTGGGATCGGTTCCTATATAATCTTCTGAGAAAAAGAAGGGTCAGTGCAAATATCGTTACCGTGGAAGGAGGGAGCATGATAGAGTTCTTCGATTCGTCGGCTCATTTCCTGAAGCCTTTGATCCAAGAGATCTTCACAGTAGTTGATCTCCAGGATTTTCTGATGGAACAGGGGCAAAGCTCCTCCGGGGTCGAGTCATGGTCCGAGCAAGGGCTCTCTACCCTCTGCTTCCCCTTTTTAGGGGTCGCCGGCTAACTGACCCAAGTCGCCTGCCCCCAAACTGGGTTCTCTGGCTTCCGAGAAACCTGCTCCGGCCGAGATGGCATCGGAGATGGCTGCTGCTGCCGCATGGCCTGCACTGCTTCAGTGAGGCCACGGACCTGCTGGACCAGCAGGTGGAACTGCACCATGTCCACCATCGCAAGCGGTGAGGCTTGAGACGCAGGAGACGAAACAGAGGCGGAAAGATCTGGATAAGATCTGGCCGTGAAGGCGGTTAACCACCGGGTTGAAGGCTTTCTGGGGGCATCCTTGAGAGATCGAGAGAAAAAGTAGGACTCTGGCCAGGATGAAGAGGGATCTCCGCCACGTATTCCTTCAAGAGCAAGGGAACCTCAAGAAATCTGGCCGTCGTTGGAGTTGAAGCTGGATTTGGAGAGGACGAGGTCGCCGTCGGGACCTGCAAAACAAGTCTCATCCGAAGTCTGGGGTGGTGGCTCTGGCAAGATCTTCCGATGATCAAGTCAGCTCTTTCGGCCAATAGAAAATGAAATACGTAGAGAGATTCTAGCAGAATTTTGAGGAAGAGAAGAAGGGCTTTTTTTCCTCCTTTCAAAGCGTATCTGAAGGGTCCCTTATATGGACAGAGCCTGTAATAAATTGATGGTGACAGCCATAACCGTCCGGTAGTGAGTCATTCAGGGCCACGTGGAGTTTGTTATGGGGGATAGTGTCTGTTGTCGTAATGTGCGAGCCTGTCGGGGTCCAACGATCGAAGCTCGGATGGGAGAGATTGACAGTTCTTTTGGCTATATCGAGGACGAGTGCCGAGGTCCTCTAAGGCTGCTGGATGGAGTTCAGAGGAAGTTTACTGTTTGGAGAAGTCCGTCTGAAGGAGAAATCCGAGAGGATTTCGACTGTTGGAGAAGTTCGACTGAAGAAGAAGTCCGATAAGAGTTCGACTGTTGGAAGAGTCTGGCTGAAGAAGAAGTTCGAGAGAAGTTCGACTGCTGAAGAAGTCTGACTAAAGGAGAAGTCTGGAAGGAGTTCGACCGTTGGAGGAGTCCGGCTAAAGGAGAAGCTCGGGAGGAGTTCGACTGTTGAAGGATCCGACTGGGGCAGGAGTCTGACTGAAGAAGAAGTTTGGAAGAAGTTCAACTGCTGGAAGAGTCCGACTGAAGGAGAAGTCTGGAAGAAGTTCGACCGTTGGAGGAGTCCGACTGAAGAAGTCTGGAAGGAGTTCGACCGTTGGAGGAGTCCGGCTGAAAGAGAAGCCCGAAAGGAGTTCGACCGTTGGAAGAGTCCAGCTGAAGGAGAAGTTTGAAGGAGTCCGACTGTTGGAGTCTGGCTGAAGAAGAAGTTCGGAAGGAGTTCAACTGTTGAAGGAGTCTGACTGAAGGAGAAGTTTCGGAAGGAGTCCGACTACTAAAGGAGTCTAGCTGAAGGAGAAGTTCGGGAGGAGTCCGACTGTTAGAGGAGTCTGACTGAAGAAGAAGTTCGAGAGGAGTTCGACCGTTGGAGGAGTCCGACTGAAGGAGAAGTCTAAGAGGAGTTTGACCGTTGGAGGAGTCCGGCTGAAGGAGATGCCCGGAAGGAGTTCAACTGTTGGAGTCTAGCTGAAGGAGAAGTTTAGGAGTTCGACTGTTGGAGGAGGCCCGAGGTTTAACCATGGAGGCTGCTGCCGGACGGGATCCTTCCGAGATTAAGCATCCAACCGAACTTCGACAGGAGCGGATTTATCCCCAACAAAGTGTATTACAAGTGTTAGCCAATCTGGCTTTTAGAGCACAAATCTAACATACCGGCCGGTTCGAACTGGTACGGAAAACCATGTGCTAGCATGATATTCCTATATCCAATAGAATTTCTCTAAATCCTAACCCAATTGAAACTTCATATGCCTAATTTCACGATCTTAGACCAATACCCTTTTGTATGTGATCCCGTAAGTTCAATTCTATCTGATAGTGAGATATATTGTGATCTCCATCAATAATATCACTGAAACCCCTTTCAATGGATTGGAACAATTCCAATTCAACCAATTAAGAATTATTTAATCATGAAAATGATTTTTATTAATCTCACAGTCCACCAGTGACATCTAGCAGTATGTAGTAGCAATCCAGCAAAATTGAATGGGTGAACATCTAGATGCAATTAACGTGTGATTCAGTCCTTCTATCATGAGTCATGAGATGACGAAAGTTATGGATAACTCGTCAAATCCCTCATCATCTATATATGTGATATTCAATCGACTCGAGTTCATTTGTGCAACCTTATTGAAACTCTTTTCCATCATTCACACTACCATGGCCATGAATTTTTAAACTTAATCTCATGAATAACATAGGATTACTTATCTATCAAGGTCGATAGATTCCATCTAGATGCACATCCTATTCCTACCACAAACCTACTGTAGTCAACATACACCGCAAGATTCTGAATGGCTAGGTAACCAAGCAATTGTGCAGTCAAACTACAGCAGCCCCATCATGAATAGCCGAGGCACCACAGGTCTAATGACCACTCACACCACTGCAGCATCAAGTATGTCACTGACGAGTAGGTAGACATTCAAGTGACTGCTCATATCAGTCATGCACGGTACCATTATTCTTTAACAATTATCTGCACTCTCGTTTCAGTATCCCCATACTGTAGACTCGAGACTCGTTTATCCAGAGGAAAGCAATCTATATGATGGATTTGATGTACATGGCAGAAGCATGGATTTCAAAGCAAAATATGAAATCAAAACAAACCAAACCCAAACCCTAGGACCACCTTATTAGCAATTAAATCATATAACATGCATTTGTAATATAAAAGAAAGTATTAGAACATACCTCTTATCGCTAAACCCTAAATTAACCCTGATTGTCGGTAGTAGTCTGTCAGGGGTTCCACCAGGTGCCCACGTGTTCACCCTCCAACGTTGATCCACATAGAGACTTGATCAAGACACCAGCACCTCTGATTTATATAATTAAAATTCTTGTAATAAGAACTTCAATTAAATGGGCAAGACCTTCTTAAGCCTTTATGTCACCTTCCTTGCCTTTCCTTATCTATCTTTCTTTTTCTTTTGTCTTCTTAATTTTCCTTCCTAATCTCTTAGTCTTAAGATGACTTCTTGTCCTTATAAAGACAAGGTCTAGACAAGAGAAAGGAAGAAAGAAAATTGGACAAAAAGAAACTCTTGTAAGAAAGAAAAGATAATGTTCACATTCTCGGACTCTTGATGCACACCCTTATTTATAATGTACGTAAGGATGCCAACAAAAATCTCACGCCCTTTCCTTATCCATTTCTCACGCCCCATCAGCCAATCTCATGCCTCATCAGTAAAAAAATGAGATATAGACTTAGTCCAAGAGGTGCCTTAAAGCAGAAAGACTCTTCGGACTAATTCTACGTATTTTTTATGAAGAGTCGCGATGCTTCATCCTTGGCGCCACCCTTTTCATCCATTAGATCATGAAACAAAGCCATCCAATGGCTCTAAAAAGGGATGCCCATTCAGCAAGAAGGCATGGAAGAAAACTTTGAATAGTCAAAGTCCCAAGAGATTTTGACTTGGTCCAAGAGACGTCAAGGAGGAGTAGGCGGCATGGGGTCTTGAGCGGCAAGGTATCTTGGGCGACAAAACAACATGGGCGAAAATATTTAAAAGAAAAGGAAGTATTTTATCTGCAGAAGGACTCTTCTACGCCCCATATCTAATGTCCACGCCAATTAAAAAAAGGTTACGCGACATAATATATGGGAAAAGTCAAAGAAGGTAGACGTCATCTTATTCCATGCGCCAAAGTGTCCTTTGCGCATGAAATACTTCCCACGCGCAAGAGAGAGACTCCCTGGCGCATGGGATGCAAATATGTGGCGCCCAATCTGAAGCCCAATCAATCTAGATTAATCCAACTCAAGACCAAATCCTATTTGGCTCAAATCGGATCTAAATTAGCCCAAATCGGAAGCTGATTCGAATCCAATTCGAATTCTGGTGCTAGGGTTTGCTATATGTGCTAGCATATTCATCTTGCAAACATGGTCTAATCTAATTAGACTCTTAATCAATTCTCTTTCTGTGTGATCCATTGGGCTCCACATCTAACCAGCAGTGAGTCTGGGTGTGATTTGACCTAATCTGGTTAGAACTCAACCAAACCGATTTAGGTCAAAACTAGCCAACCCAATTTGACTTAAATTAGAACACTTTCTAATTTAATAATCAAATTAAAATTTTAACTTGATCGAACTCACAAAATATGATTGACGTCTAGCAACGTATCATGACTACCCAAAAGATATGAAATTTTGATGGAAATACCAAACATACCCTTCAATGAAATTTACCATGCAACTAGATCCTTCGATCTTCCTGCATCCTGAATATGACTTTGGGTATGGAAATATGTCAACCCCAATATCATATTCATTTCTCTTTCAATCTTATGATAATGATTCATTTAATGAAACATTAGAAAACATTTCTAACTTTTTTTTTCATCATGCTTTGATCAAAGTCTTCTTGAATCATTTTTTGTTTGAAGTAGGTAGGATGCTATTTTCTCTTACCAGAAAAGATCGATTCCATGTTAACCTACTCACAACCTTCATATATATATAATCTATCATATCCAGAACATTCCGTACATAACTGAGTCATGAATGAGTTTGAACCAAAATATGGATTTATATATATAAGATTCTATGATAGTTTCAAGTCAAAGGATTACATGCACAAATTCCACTATGAGAACCATTTATTGACATGTAGATAAGACTCCATTAGATATTCTCAATTTGGATCAATTCAGTGAACTCATTCTCTAATGAGCACCCACATTCTTGTATTAGTATCATACACAGATTATTGTGAGATCAATCACCCTCTTAATTGAGCATACAAAGAATGTGCTAGTCTTACCGAAAAACATTGATCCCTAACTCAATGTCTCATCGACTAGGAATATTTAAATTAGGATTTTAAGATTTTAGGTCTCACTAGTATGATCTCATCATAATCCTAAAATCATAGCCCTAATTTATAGGGTTCATCATAATAATAAGACACTGCATATGATGAAATAAATGCCTTTATTTATTAAAAATGTCATTACATGAGTCTGGAAGACAAAGAACATCCCAAAAAATAAATTAGCTTGAGGGCATAATCCTTTCAATCTCCCACTTGCACTAAAGCCAATCGCCCTTATATTTTAATCCCATACAATCAAGGTGGCGATCAAACAGTTGCAGTGGTAAAGCCTTAGTGAATGGATCTGCTATGTTGTTCTTTGTATCTACTCGTTCTATGACTACATCTTATCTTTCAATAATTTCTCGAACGAGATGGAAGCGTCTCAGAATGTGTTTGGATTTATGATGAGACCTTGGTTCCTTTGCTTGAGCTACAGCTCCAATATTATCACAGTGAAGTGGTACTTGTTTCTCAATTTCAGGAATAATTTTTAATTCAATGATGAACTTTTTCATCCAGACTGCTTCCTTGGCGACTTCACTTACAGCTATGTATTCTGCTTCAGTGGTTGAGTCAGCTACAATTGGTTACTTAGTACTCTTCCAACTCACTGCTCCACCATTCAAAATAAAGATATACCCTGAAATGGATTTGCTATCATCTAGGTCTGATTGAAAACTGGAATCAAAATATGCTTCTAGTTTAAGATCGGAACCACCATATACAAGAAAAATATCTTTAGTCCTTAAGTACTTAAGAATATTTTTCAAAGCTTTCCAATGATCCTCTCCTGGATTAGCTTGAAATCTACTTGCAATGCCTAAAGCATAAGCAACATCAGGCCTTGTACATAACATGGCATACATTATTGATCCAACAGCCGAAGCATAAGGAATAGAACACATTCTATTTCTCTCTTCAGGTGTCTTTGGAGACATCTTTTTAGAGAGATGTATGTCTTGACTTATGGGTAAATAACCTCTTTTACTCCCATCCATACTGAATCTTCTCAGTATTAAGTCAATGTACCTTGATTGGGACAAGCCTAGCATCCTCTTAGATCTATCTCTATAGATCTTTATTCCTAGTATATAGGATGCTTCTCCTAAATCTTTCATGGAAAACTTATTTGATAGCCATAATTTGACTGATTGTAATATTGAGATATCATTCCCAATAAGGAGTATGTCATCTACATACAGAACCAAGAATACTATTGTTCTCCCACTAGTTTTCTTGTACACACATGGTTCATCCACATTCTTGATAAAACCAAACTCTTTTATTGTTTCATCAAAACGGATGTTCCAACTCCTTGATGCTTGCTTTAATCCATAAATGGATCTCTTAAGTTTGCATACCTGATTTGGTCTCTCATTTGACTCAAATCCTTCTGGCTGTGACATATAGACTTCCTCAAGGAAACCATTAAGGAAGGCAGTCTTTACATCCATTTGCCATATTTCATAGTCGTGGTATGCTGCTATAGCAAGCATAATCCAAATAGATTTGAGCATGGCAACAGGCGAAAATGTTTCATCATAATCAATCCCTTGTTTTTGCCTAAAACCCTTAGCCACCAGTCTGGCCTTATAGGTTTCAATTTAACCATCAGCTTCAATCTTTTTCTTAAAAATCCATTTGCATCCAATAGGATTTATATCCTTTGGTGCATCCACCAAAGTCCATACTTTGTTGGTATGCATGGATTCTATTTTGGATTGCATGGCAGCCAGCCATTTGTAAGAGTCCTTACTTTTGACTGCTTCCGTATAGGTCAGAGGTTCGTCATTCTCAATGACTTGGGCTTCATTGTTCTCAATAATGAACCCATACCTAACAGGTGTATTTCTTACTCTTTTAGACCTACGGATAGGAGTTATGTGTTCTGGTTCTTTTATGTGATTATATGGTTGAGAAATATCTATTTGATTTTCTTGAACTTCACTAAGTTCAATATTTCTGCCACTGCCCTTTTCTAGGATAAATTCTTTTTACATGAAAATGGCATGCCTACTTACAAACACCTTTTGTTCAATAGGATGGTAGAATAAATATCCTATACTATTTCTAGGATATCCTATAAATAGACATCTGTCTGATCTAGCATCAAGTTTATGTCCAAAATTTCTTTTGACATATGCTGGACAACCCCATATCTTAAGATACTTAAAATTTGGTTTCTTATTTTTCCATATTTCATATGGAGTACTAGATACAGACTTAGAAGGTACCCTATTCAAGATGTAAATTGCAGTCTCCAGAGCATGACCCCAAAAGGAAATAGGTAATTCAATGAAGCACATCATGGACCGTACCATATCCAATAAGGTACGATTTTTTCTTTCGGCTACACCATTTAATTGCGATGTATAAGGAGGTATCCATTCAGAGAGAATTCCTTTAAATTTAAGATAGTCTAGAAACTCACTAGATAAGTATTCTCCTCCTCGATCAAATCGAAGGATTTTTATACATTGTCCAGTTTATTTTTCGACCATACTTTGATAATCTTTAAATTTATCAAAGGCTTCTGATTTATTTCATAAGATACACATATCCAAACCTAGATAAATCATCAGTGAACGTTATAAAATAAGAGTATCCTCCTCTGGCTTGAGTTGTCATAGGACCACATACATCTGTATGTACAAGTCCTAATAACTATTTTGTCCTTTCTCCATGTCCACTAAATGGAATCTTGGTCATTTTACCCATGAGGCATGATTCACAAGTTCCTAATGATTCATAATCAAAAGAATCGAAGAACTTTTCTTTGTAGAACTTGTTAATCCTAGCCTCACTAATATGACCTAATCGACAATGCCAAAGTATTATTTATGTCATCTCTCTTACGTTTTCTATTTTCATCAATATGAAATATATTATCATCCAAAGTTAACAAACCATTGCTAAATGTGCCAAAACAAATATTTTCATTAGAATATTTGATTGAGCAACCTTCGCTCGTTACATTAAGACTATAACCTTGTTTTAATAATAAGGGTATAGATATAATATTTCTAATGATCTTAGGCATATAATAACAATTTGTAAGCTCTAAGATCTTTCCATAAGGTAACTTCAATATTTTTGTCCCTACAGCTTCTGCCTGGATAGAATCTCCTCTAGTGTCATAGAGTTTGAAGTCACCTTTCTTCAAACTCTTAATTTTCTGTAGCCCTGCAAAGATTTGCAGATATGAAAACCACAGCCGGTATCTAATACCCAAGAATTTGAAATGGAAGAATTTAATGATAATATAGTATGTATCTCATACATACCATTTGGTGCATTATTTGCACCAGACTTCATGGTTGCAAGGTAAGCCTTGCAATTTCTCTTCCAATGACCTACTTTGCCGCAGTGAAAACAGGTCGTCTGTCCGGACACCTTCCCCTTTTCTTCTTATTTATACTACTTTTAGGATTCAACCTTTTCTTTGAACCCTTTCTGCCTGCCTTTTTCTTAGAGATCCCATCCATAAGAAGAAGAGGAGCCTTATCTTTCTTGATATGGCTTTCTACTGTCTTGAGCATATTTAACAGCTCAGGCAATGAAGAATTCAGTTTGTTCATGTGATAGTTCACGACAAACTGAGAAAATGATTCTGAAAGTGATTGCAGAATCAAATCCTAACTTAACTCCCCATCCATAACAAAACCTAATTGACTTAATCGAGTGATTAGGTCAATTACCATCAAAACATGATTTTGTACGGATGTTCCTTCTGTCATTCTTGCACAAAATAATTGCTTAGATATCTCATATCTAGCAATCCTACTATGCTCTCCATAAAGCTCTTTTAGATTGAGCAATATGGATTGAGTGTCCATGCCATCATGCTGCCTCTGTAATTCATTATTCATAGAGGCAAGTATAACGCATTTGACAGTAAGGGAATCATTTTGCTACATCTGGTATGTAGACTTATCTTCATCTGTGGCATCATTTCCTAATGGCTTAGGATCAGGGGCATCAAGAATATAGGAGAGTTTTTCTTAACTGAGTACTATTTTAAGGTTTCTCAACCAGTCAACATAATTTTGACCAGTCAATTTATTTGAATCCAAAATTGAACGCAATGAAAGTGAAGAAGCCATTTATCTACATAATAAAGAACAATATATAAGCAAACAACTCATGATGACAAACATAATTAAATTAGAACTTTAATTTAATTATGTCTTCCACTAAAAAACATAACCCTCTCATTGATTTTCTTAGTGAGAATAAGATCCTAATTCCTTATAAAAAGTCTTGTGGTTGCACAACAAACCTGTTATAAGTTCAAAGGTAGGAAACTCTTTCCAATTGCATTTTATGCAACTCTCATTTAACTTTTGCCTCTAAAACATTAATAGCCTTGTGTTAACACAACAAACTTTAATGTTTTAGTTTAAGTAGAACCCTTCATTTCTATACAATCAAAATGAAATATAACTACTTTTGTGGTTACACAACAAAGTAGTATATTCAAAATGCTGTAAGCATCTCAATGCACTAGATTAATATTACATCATTCCCCATAATAGATCTTGTGTTTATATAACAAAACTAATATGGTTCAGGACAACAAGAAACAAGTATGAAGGAAGGCCTTAATGTAGTGAATATAATACTAAGCATTTCAATCTAGAATTAAATTAATCGAATCGGCCAGGTAAATGGGAGAGAAGTGGGAGTCCCCCCCCGTTGCTTTCCTTAGACACCAATAAATTGACCAGGACGGAACCAATTAAAAACCATGTTCTCTTTACCAATCATGAACCATTTTTCCTAGACACCGATTGATCAATTTAGACATCCTGACTGATTCGATTATAGATTAATTACACTACAACTAGATATAATTTTATGGAGGGATTTAAATGGTCTCGATATACATACTGATTTAAATCAAACTAAATATCTAATAGCATCAATAAAATATATATATCTATTAACATGTATAATTATTCTAGGACAACCATCATTATATAATGAATACTTTCCACTATATCATGGCAACCTTTACAGAATAATATATACAACATAATCTCATTATGATAAGTAAAAGAATATGATCTCATCATATAAATAAAAACATGCTAAAATATTATATCATATTTTTTATTTATGCCATTATACTATAAGCAAAGCATTATATGATTTAACCTAATAAGGCTTGCTCTGATACCACTGATGGGTTTGGTGTACATGGCAGAAGTATGGATTTCAAAGCAAAATATGAAATCAAAACAAACCAAACCCAAACCCTAGGACCACCTTATTAGCAATTAAATCATATAACATGCATTTGTAATATAAAAGAAAGTATTAGAACATACCTCTTATCGCTAAACCCTAAATTAACCCTGATTGTCGGTAGTAGTCTATCAGGGGTTCCACCAGGTGCCCACGTGTTCACCCTCCAACGTTGATCCACACAGAGACTTGATCAAGACACCAGCACCTCTGATTTATATAATTAAAATTCTTGTAATAAGAACTTCAATTAAATGGACAAGACCTTCTTAAGCCTTTATGTCACCTTTCTTGCCTTTTCTTATCTATCTTTCTTTTTCTTTTGTCTTCTTAATTTTCCTTCCTAATCTCTTAGTCTTAAGATGACTTCTTGTCCTTATAAAGACAAGGTCTAGATAAGAGAAAGAAAAAAAGAAAATTGGACAAAAAGAAACTCTTGTAAGAAAGAAAAGATAATGTTCACATTCTCGGACTCTTGATGCACACCCTTATTTATAATGTACGTAAGGATGCCAACAAAAATCTCACGCCCTTTCCTTATCCATTTCTAACACCCCATCAGCCAATCTCACACCTCATCAGTAAAAATGAGATATAGACTTAGTCCAACAGGTGCCTTAAAGCAGAAAGACTCTTCGAACTAATTCTACGTATTTTTTATGAAGGGTCACGATGCTTCATCCTTGGCGCCACCCTTTTCATTCATTAGATCATTAAACAAAGCCATCCAATGGCTCTAAAAAGGGACGCCCATTCAGCAAGAAGGCGTGGAAGAAAACTTTGAATAGTCAAAGTCCTAAGAGATTTTGACTTGGTCCAAGAGACGTCAAGGAGTAGGCGGCATGGGGTCTTGAGCGGCAAGGTATCTTGGGCGACAAAACAACATGGGCGAAAATATTTAAAAGGAAAAGAAATCTTTTATCTGCAGGACTCTTCTGCGCCCCATATCTGATGTCCACGCCAATTAAAAAAAAATACGCGATATAATATATGGAAAAAATCAAAGAAGGTAGGCGTCATCTTATTCCATGCGCCAAAGCGTCCTTTGCGCATGAAATACTTCCCACGCGCAAGAGAGAGACTCTGGAGCGTGGGATGCAGATATGTGGCGCCCAATCTGAAGTCCAATCAATCTAGATTAATCCAACTCAAGACCAAATCCTATTTGGCTCAAATCGAATCTAAATTAGCCCAAATCAGAAGCTGATTCGAATCCAATTCGAATCCTGATGCTAGGGTCTGCTATATGTGCTAGCATATTCATCTTGCAAACATGGTCTAATCTAATTAGACCCTTAATCAATTCTCTTTGTGTGTGACTCATTGGGTTGCACATCTAACCAGCAGTGAGTCTGGGTGTGATTTGACCTAATCTGGTTAAAACTCAACCAAACCAATTTTGGTCAAAACTAGCCAACCCAATTTGACTTAAATTAGAACACTTTCTAATTTAATAATCAAATTAAAATTTTAACTTGATCAAACTCACAAGATATGATTGACGTCTAGCAACGTATCATGACTACCCAGAAGATGTGAAATTTTGATGGAAATACCAAACATACCCTTCAGTGAAATTTACCATGCAACTAGATCCTTTGATCTTCCTGCATTCTGAATATGACTTTGGGTATGGAAATATGTCAACCCCAATATCATATTCATTTCTCTTTCAATCTTATGATAATGATTCGTTTAATGAAACATTAGAAACCATTTCTAATTTTTTTTTTTCATCATGCTTTGATCAAAGTCTTCTTGAATCATTTTTTGTTTGAAGCAAGTAGGATGCTATTTCCTCTTACCAGGAAAGATCAATTCCATGTTAACCTACTCACAACCTTCATATATATAATCTACCATATCCAGAACATCCCATACATAACTGAGTCATGAATGAGTTTGAACCAAAATATGGATTTATATATATAAGATTCTATGATAGTTTCAGGTCAAAGGATTACATGCACAAATTCCACTATGAGAACCATCTATTGACATGTAGATAAGACTCCATTAGATATTCTCAATTTGGATCAATTCAGTGAACTCATTCTCTAATGAGCACCCACATTCTTGTATTAGTATCATACACAAGTTATTGTGAGATCAATCACCCTCTTATTGAGCATACAAAGAATGTGCTAGTCTTACCGAAAAACATTGATCCCTAACTCAATGTCTCATCGACTGGGAATATTTAAATTAGAGTTTTAAGATTTTAGGTCTCACTAGTATGATCTCATCATAATCCTAAAATCACAGCCCTAATTTATAGGGTTCATCATAATAATAAGACACTGCATATGATGAAATAAATGCCTTTATTTATTAAAAATATCATTACATGAGTCTGGAAGACAAAGAACATCCCAAAAAATAAATTGGCTTAAGAGCCTTTCACTATGCACTATCTTACCAGATCAATCACCATTCTCGTGATGATCCATCAATCGGAAGCTTTTAGGAATTAATCACTAATAACATATACCTCAAATTCTCAACTCTTAAGAATATGTATCATCATCTTATTAATTTCTTGGATGATTCATAGACACATATCATAACATAAATAAAAAATTAACCTAATTTTATTTATTTGAATAATTTAATTATAAAATTATGCCACTAGAAAGATTACATGTGTTGGCCAGATTGGCTTCTAGGCATACATCTAACACCAAGTGCCTTCAGTCCAAGAGTTGAGCGGCCAAAGTTTCTCAAGGGTTTCTCACACCAAGAAAGTTTCTTAGCAAAGGGAGAAAGAAAAGATAAAGAAAGGGTGCATGCTGATTTCCTAGCAAAGAGAATCAAGAAAAGAATTTGGGGAGAGTTCTTGATCTTTCCTATGCGGATACCTATAGAGACCAGATGCTTATGTGGCTTCAAAGGAACCGTGAGACATCCACGATCATCAGATTGTGGTGAAGAGCTATACGCGCAAAGGTGAAGATCTGATCTTCTTTTTTTTAATCTTACTCCTAACAACTATTAAGGATCCAGGGTTGATTTGAGATAAGATCTCGCATAATTAATCTGAAATTATTTTTATCCCGCTGCATATTCATCATGAAATTTTTATTTTATCCTTCCGCTACGTATATCAATCAACCCCTTATTTTTCACACTTCAAGTTTCAACGAGCATCCATTGTTAACTTCAACCGAGCTTCAACGAGTTTTATTCTTCTTATGCTCTTCTTGTTCTTTCTAATTTTCATTGTATATTTTGTTTCTTTGCAAGTTTCTTGAGATTGAAACTTGTGGGATAGGCTTATCCAAGCCTGTAATTGGATGTTGTATTGACTAAATCTAAAGATGACTTAGTTGAAAAGATTTTGGTTGATATCCTATGCAAAATCAATCGAGTTGATTATGAGTCCACTAAAACAATCAGTTGGGTTGATTATGAGCTTGATTAAAACAATCATACTGTAATCAAAAAGATTATAATAAAATTCCCAAATAAGGAGACTTAGAGAGTGAACGTAAGTGCTGGGTTTGGCATCAAACCACTATAAATTATTATATTTGTATTGCTTATACTTGTTCTTGCATTGTGCATCGATTTATTACTTGTTTTGCAACCTATATTTATTGGATCCACTATACACTTCCTTAGTTTAATTGAGCACACACTTATCTTAAGATTGTAAAAGTTTTTTAAAAACTCAATCCATCCCCCCTCCAGGGTTACATCTGGGCAATACTAGAGTTAGGGTAAGGGTTTCTTTATCTCTCCCCTTCTTTTCTCCTAATCTTTTGTCTTCGGTACACCTCGGCTTGGTATGGTATGTACAATTATCGTAGGGACCGATCGCCGGCCCTTCAAGCTCTGATACTAGTTCGATGAACCATGATCGAGATGTTTAGGTAATGGGAGCTTGAGGTAATTCGCACGATTGTCAAAACACCTAAATAGTGGCCCCTTCAAATGCCTAGGCAGAGATCCTAGGCAATCAAGCTAATGTTTGGAGTTAAATAAAATCTCCAAAAATTAATAAAGTTTATATTTTAGCCTTTTATAATCAAATTATCATAGATGCATGAATTTGGTTTGCTAAAAACAATGGAAAAACATTACATTTGATAAGTATACCCCAAATTCGAAGGTAGAAAATAAATCTTATGGTAAATATAAAGAAACATGGCTGGAATTTAAAGTGATAAACATATTTTTAATATGCACCCTCAAAAAAAACTGGTCAAAAAGCGATTGGGCACCAACCTAGGTGCTTAGAAGGTTACCTCGCCCAACCTATACGAGAGCATCTGGCCATTGTGGTTTCCAAGGTCTAGGTTAGACTGCCGAAGCACCTAGGTAGCTGCATGTGACAACAAGAGTCATTTTGATCATGTGATGACCCGTTATACCTTTACTTCTACATGATTCCTTATTTGTATGATAAGGACAACTTTGTTGGCATTAAACACTGCATCCTCCACTACTTCAGCATTCATGAAACCAACAACAGGAAAACTAGTGAATTTTAGATCAAGCATCCTTACACTGAAGGAGCATCCTCTAGCTACCAGGTATATGCTATCGCTTACGCCCTTTCTTTGGGAAGCTCTGGATAGCAAACTTACCCAACTACCTCTATTCATATAGATCAGCATCAGATGCATGTGTTAAGACCTTGTAGGCCTCCTTGTTTGTACTTTGGCTATGCCAATGTATTGTTCCCTCTTCCTTTTCTACTTCCTATATTTTCACATTGCATATATTTTTCATTTAGATCTGGTTTTGTTTCATTGTTTTCCTTCAAATATCGATCCTCGAACTTAATTCTACTGGCCCCTAACTTGCCCTCTGTTGAGGTTCAAACCCTGCAGCATAAATCCACTGTTTCAAAACAGTTCCTTTTCCTTCAGAGAACTCACCTTCTTTATTCGCTTTATATAAAAACTTGCATGCTACACATATAATGCATATGACTATGGAAATGGAATGAATGGATTAGAAAAAAAGAGGAAGAAGGAGAATATGCTATAAAAAAGTGGCCTCATATGAAACAATAGAAAAAGTGCATGGAGCTGCAGGTACCTTCTCCATTATGGGCCTTGTGGTGGAGTCATGAATGCTCGAGATAAAATCGGAAGAGAAAGAGGGAGAAAAATGAAAGATCATCAAAGTCGGGGTTGGAGTCGCACACTTGAGAGTTCGTTACGGATTCACATTTAAACTGAATTTTCCAGCAACCCATAGATTAAGTTTCCACAACCTTGTGTATCAGAAGGTTCCTAGTCCAAGTCTCACTGCTATCTCTCCTATGACGCTTGACATAAGAAGTCTATAAAGAAAGATATCCTCAGCACAAATTTGGTCCCATCAACATATCCATCTACACTACATGATTTTTATTTTTTTGAGAAAAGAAGTTTATGATGCATGACTATAGCAATCAATCACTTTGGTTCAGGTTGACTTTCAGTGGACTGTGCATCTAAGGGTGGATAGGTTTTTTTCTTTTTCACTGGGCCACATTTTGAAAAATGGCTAGCCAGTTCTCACTGGTACTTCTGGACATCCAAGTAGTGATGTGGGTAATAAGATCTGATTAGAATTTTTATTTGTGTGATATGGTATATTGTTCTTTTATCACAAAGTTTGGGTACAAAACCATTGCTCTCCAGGGAGGTCAATAACAACAAACCCAAGCTCTCTAATGCATGATTTTAGTAAACCTTGCATGGATAGCATGCTGAGGAAATATTGAAAAAGTAAATGCAATGCTAGAAAAATTTTGAGAGAGGATATACATGTAGAAGATGCATGGAGCCATTCTAAACTAATACATCATTCAAAAATTTTCAGAGAAATTGAACACAGAATCTACCGACTAAGCATCAGCAATGAAAAATTGACTAATTTGCAGATTTTGTGCATAGTGATTTTATGCAGTAGTGGGAGTTTAAAAGACAATGCAGACAGATACAAAGTATCGAAACTGAAATTTTGGAACAAAAATATCAATTAAGTTGAGTTTAAAATTAAAATAAATGCTACATACAGTTCAGAATATGAATGCTAATACTGACCCTTCTTGGTTATTCTCTTCACAGAATTGCCGGAACTGAATACAGGCCAGTTTCACATTCTGAGCACCCACACTGAGAAATAGGGAACCCGCTTAGAAACATGCAGACAAAGTTCTTGATATGGAAGGAACACAAAATCAGAACTCAGAGGGAGGTATCTATGATTTATACATACTAAGTACTTGGAAGATTATCATGATATGTAAGTGCTGATATTTGACAATGTAATTCAGAAGGTGTTGAACCAGCATGTTTTTAGGCTAATTGAATTGAATAAATGTTTTATAGCATTATTTGGACATGAACAAAATATTATTTCAACATTTGCATGTGCTTGTCACAACCTTACAAAACAAAATTCAGTGGATGCTGGTCAGAAAGTCCTGATTGGGATATTTATGCATATTTAACCACAATAGTACCCAAATTGCCAAAGTGATAAATGTCCATATATAAAAAGGAAAGCCCCAGAGTCTAGCACTTATCCTGGAGCCTGAGGCACTCCACTCTTGGCTTTTTTTAATCATTTTATTATCTTCTCAAATTGTCAGGTATGGGCCCACAATGGACTCCTCTATGCAAAGCCAGCCTTGTTTTGGAAGATCCAGCCATGGTATCCAGCCTACCATGACCCGCCAATTTTTTTTCTCTTACAATGTTATGCTCTCCACACCAGAAACTCCACTCCCTTTCACCTCATGTGAACCATACATGCAGGACTCTGGTAACTTTTACATGTAATTTTTACACTTGTTCTACATCTTACTATATATCATGGGAAAGCCCTTGTGGCCACCTTCATGTGGCCTCCTACAAGCTTTAACCAACAAGATTTTAGCACTTCCTTTGCCACTTGGCACCCTTAGCTACCAGAAGCAGGTGCTGGTGCGGGTGCAATGGCAAATTTGAATGTCGGCGCAGGGAAGTATCTCAAAATTCTTTTATAATGAAGTGGTGCAGAATTAGTTTTCATGGAGATCCCAAAGTAGATGCAGCAACTTAAAGAGAAGATTCCTACTACTAAGGCAGCACTATTTTGCCCCCTTACACCCAAGCGAGCGAGCGAGAAAGAGAGAGAGAGAGAGAGAGAGAGAGAGAGAGATGGTGTTCCCTGGCCCAATGACACCAAAATTTGAAAAACTCAAAAATGTGAACCACTAGTCAAGACAACACCACAAAGACTACAAAACAAAATTAAGAACTTTAAAACCAATAAAAAAAATACTATTTAATGGCCTGTTTGGTACTGTTGTCGTTTATGTTTGGTAGTCTAGTCCAATTTTCTTCTCGGATCTTTGAAAATAAAACAAAAAAACAAAAGCAGTACCAAATGTGTCCTGAGCTAAATAATTTTTCAAGGTTATCCATCTAAGTGACAAGGATGTGGTGATTTCAGCAATCAATAAAACTAAAAGATACTCAGAAATGGATATGAAATGGCATACTGAAAAGCAATTTTATGCCTTCTTTAATCCATTTTGTGATATATGATCAATGCAAAATCAGCATAATGGACAGCCAATTCTTCTTCAAGAATTCTACACAGAGCAACAACAGAAGAAAAAGGGTTATTGCACACCAGAAGTGGACAAATGATGGTCTCGAAAGAATCATTAGCATACAGCAAGGTAGAAATTATGTCAGTTCTGCCATGCAAGCAGCCACACAAACATACTGAAAGTCAAACTACCAAAAAAATATATGAAGGTTAAAAAAAAGGAAAAGGATAATAACCTAGAGCTGCTTCCTTTGAGTTGGTGAACGTAAGCATCCACTTTTGAGGAATCAACAACAGCTTGATCCCTGCACATCAAGCACACGGCACGATTTCAGCGAATCAGCAAAATGAGGTCTAATCTACACCCAACCAGACACAACAAACATGTGGAGAATACATTAATTTCGTCAGCTCCGCAAGTATCCTCTCTGAATCCTCGCAGAACAAGGTGACCACCTCTGCCACGAAGCCAGGGTTGCTCCCATCTTGTAGCATCTGAAGCTGCTGGAACTGTTCATCCAACAATCCCTGAAACAATAAAAAACAATAGCTAAAGGTCAGATAATCATCGTAACCTGTTATCTCATACTAATCGTCACACCCTAGTCCACTCAAATCAAGTACTAATACATAAAAACACAACGAAAATCTTGATTTATAGAATTAAAGATGAGATTTTTGAAATAATGGCATGTGAATATAAAGGAATGATAGAAGGAAAAACGAAATTTTCAATCAAATCAAACTCAACTATGTAGATTTTGGTCATCCAATAGGCTGAAAACACTAAAAGATCAATAATGAATCAGCAGAAACAAACTTCCTGGAGATCTAAGAAGCAGATTACAAAATCATGCGGAATCAAACAGAAAATACAATCAAAACATAGTTTTTCGCACAAGAAATCAGGAATCAAAACCCTAAATAGTAATAAATGGCTCTAAATGAAAGAAAAATCGGATGCACTTAGGGATTGGAGTACCTCTGCGAACATGGAGTTCACCAATCCATTCAGCTGCTCCTTGAGAGCCGTTGCAGCCATTGAGAAAGAGATTCAGAGACGAGAAAAAGAGAGAGAGGAGAACAAGCAAGAATGGCACAAGAGGGGGCGGAAGGGACCACAAACCAGCTCCTGCCTGTAAGTATAAGGCTCGTATAAACTTCCATACAAAGCTATCACGGAGAGAGGGGGTCGGGGTGACTAAAATTAATAATAAATAAATGAGATAATAAATCATAAAATAATAACAATAAGAAGAAGGAGTATATAATGTTGGGAGGCTTTTTTGGTAAGGGATGATGCTGTTTGTTATACCCCACTCCTTTTTCACTTTTTGAGGTGCAAGGAGGCAAACATCAGCTCCGATTCCGGATTACACGCTTTTTTTTTTTTCTCTCTTTTTTCTTCGCTATCTTAATTCTTTTCTGAAGCAAGAGGAAGAGATTGATGGACTTGAAGTAAGGACTTGAGACGTGACTTTGCTGACATGAAGGTCTTTTACCGTTGAGGGTGTGAGCGAATGGAGAGGCGAAGCATTTGGTTAGTTGACGCATGGCTAAGAGCCCCGGAGCATCTTTCTAATTTTTTAATGAAATTTTTTAATGGTCGGTGGATACGCTCAATTCTTTTTCTCACATGCGCTCTCATTCGGGTTCTGTCCCTCGGAAGAGAGATGCATGCACTTGAATCAGTGTTTATCTTTTTCTTTTTCTTTTTTAAGTAAATCAGTGTTTATCATTTCACGTGGAAGCAAAAGCTAAAAAGAAAAAAAAAAAGAAAATCATAAAAGAATACAACAAGGATGGACGGCTATGATTTGAATTAATTAAATATTCATCGAAGAATCGTAGTGCATGTCAGAGAAACCTGGCGTTCCGCTTGTTTGCACTTCTTGGAAGAGGTTTGAGTATAAAATCATATCAACTGAACTGCAAATCTGTGACAATTGCCAAGACGCGCCCGGGAAAGGCAATGTCCATTTAACGGTTAGACAATCCGCCTCGTAAAACAAGCGAAAGCACGAAGAACAGATATTTAAGTAAAAGGCCCATTGATAAAAAAAAATATTATGAGATCAAGTCCAGCCATATCCACGTTCCATTTGCTTTCTTTCCGACGTACCTTGGAACTGATTGAGACCAACCAATAAAAACTCGCCACGAAGCCTACATCTTATTAAATTAGCACGTATCACATGACCTACTCAGAGGTGCATAGCGATCCAAATTTTTTCCTACCATCTAGCAATAACTTGATCACGATGACAAATGATTTCATAACCATGGAGGTAAGATATGCAAGATATGGAGTGCGAGAGAATCACCCATGTAATATTTTCAGAAGATATGGTTGATTAAGCGACCAATCCACACATCCCAAGATTCCATGGTGATAAGAACCGACCTTCGTCTATACAAATCATTCTTGGAGGGCTCCTCAACCAAGTCTAAAGTCTTGAGCCTCAAGTCTTACCTCCTAAGTTTTCTAAGTGCTCTTGGGCTCTCACGACACTACCACTTTCATAGCACCTTCAATATTTCCTAAGAATTTATCTGACTTGGGCATAAAAGAGTCTTCTATTATATACTCTTCAATCAGAGGATTTCTTCGTATACGTTGTTTCGTGTCGGATCTGGTATTGGCTTGAAGGTCCGAGCAAAGCCTCCTTCCCTTAACCTCATATCAAGTATAATACATACTGCAATGATCATTTTCGAATCTCAATGATCATTACCCAATTTTCTAAGAGGCATATCATGAAATGTAACCGACTCCTCTAGTCTACTCAGCATTATATCAAGCCCTCTAGTATACTAGCCAGCTCAATGTTTTAGTCAAATCTACTTTTAGCAATAATAGATTGGCATTAGAGAAAAGATCCTAATCCTATTATTGGAGGTTTTGTTAGATGGTGGCCATAAAGTCTTGTAGAGTATTGGCAGCATCATCAACTAGCTAGCCAAACATACTCATAGAATTTACTCTATATAGAGCCCATTAAGGGTTGTACCTCCACTAGATACGTAGCCAGCTTCGATGGTCACTCCAAGTAGTTCCAACTAGTTTTGCAGCAAGTTCAAGCACTGACCATTGTCATCCAAAATTTGCAACAGACAGCTGCCAACAAATAGCAACAATAATAGTAGTAGTAGCACCAGGAGGCTCACAATATAAGTGATCATGGAGTCTTAGCATCGTCGAGCCATCATACATGGAAAAGAATTCTAGTTGCAACAAACTCTATCATATAAAGTTTGAAATCAAAACAACTAATTTATTTTGATTTGGTCCTTAACCAAATACCATGTAAGAAGTATATGAAACATGGAGATGCATGTCCCCTCACTAAAAAAGAAAGATTCCATGAAAAAATTAAATAAAATTTTATGGAGAATGCAAGAAAATTGAATGGCACCAGGATTTGGGAGTCCTAGTCTCACTAGGACTCCTAATTTGACTTGGTCCAACTTGATCTTCGGACCAAATTAAATTAGGATTTATTTAACCCAACTAGATTAAGTCTTAGTCCAACTAATATTCTTATTAAATCAAATTAAATTATATTTAATTTTAATTTAATTTTTAATCAAATTAGAGATTAGGTTCGATCAAGTCCTAATTAAATTAGGACTAGTTTTTTCTTGCAATTGGCTCATTCAATAAACCAATTGAACTTGATCCAATCAAGTCCAAACCAAATCTAATTAAATTATATTTAATTAGACTTAATCTCAGCCCTTTGGTTTAATCAAATTAAGCTAATTAACAATCAAATTGCTAATCGATCCTTCTACAACACTTGCACTAGGTTAAAGATCAATCGTATTGATTGTTTAACCCTAGAATGATTTTTAATGGTTGATCAACCATCCGATCAAATCAAGACCTCTTATATGTGTAACTTCATAAGTCTGAACCTAAGTCGATAGCATAGAAACTAATTCCTATGCTAATCAAAGTGACCATCAGCAATGGTATCCGATGGTCAGATAGGTCGAATGTGTAGAGCAACATCCTTAGAACCCATGTGGATATAGTTTCTGTATAATTCATCTCCTTAATCAAAATGCTCATAGAACACCTCAGAGTTTAACTATCAACCCTAATTAGGTTATCTACACTATATTTCAAAATACCAAATCCATCTTATGGATTACCTTGGCCAAGGTTTTTGCTATATTGAAATACAGTGATGCATTCTTCTCCAACTCTTGGATTGGTCAATCCCATTTTGATCACTTATTGACTTCACAAGTACTTGACTGTGCTAAAAAATCTTTCATTACTGAATTAAAAATTCAGTTAGTCTGATACTAAAGCATAGTGAGTTGCTTACAAGCCACTGTGGTGATCTCAAGTCTAAGAAACATTTATATTTATATCCCATCAGAGCAATTCTCGATAGTAGAATGCTCTAAAATTGGTCATGTCCAGTGACGATGCACCCATACATCTCACCTGTATGCTATAGTAGTGTCTCCACACTCCTTAGTTAAGAGAACAACCAACCTACATGGCATACAATGACTTATGCTTAATAAATGCTATCATTTTAATTAACAGTATATCATTTGGTCATGAATTATATTTAAGAACTAATCGATAAATTCTCTCTTTATCGAAACTAAATAGTTCTAAGAACTTTATCACAATAATGGAGTTCATTAAAAGATGTAGACTTTATGACAAAAATATCAAAATATTTATTTTATTTAATAATAAATCAATTATAATTATCAGATAGCACAACCGTCAACAGGCTGACGATTGACTTTAGGATACATTTTTCAACAACTCCCACTTGTCCTAAAGCCACTCGGCATAATATCTAATACTGATCTTCGACTTGTGGTCATCAAACTCCTTTATCGCCAGGGCTTTAGTGAAGGGATCGATCAGGTTCTTTTTTTTGTCGATCTTTTGAAAGTCGACATCACCTCGATCCATGATCTTTCAAACCAGGTGATAGCGGCGTAGTATGTGCTTCGTTCATTAGTGTGCTTTTGTTTCTTTTGCCTGAGCAATAGCACCAGTGCTATCATAATGGAGCAGGACCGGTCTATTAAGGGAGGATGCTACTCGGAGCTCGGTGATAAATTTTTTTAGCCACATAGCTTTCTTTATGGCATCTGATGTTGTGATGTACTCTGCTTCATAAATAGAGTCTGCCATAGTATACTGCTTGAAATTTTTTTAATAGACGGCTCCATCATTTAGGATAAAGACATAACCCGACATGCTTCTACTGTCATCATGATTAGATTAAAAGCTGGAGTCTGTAAATTCCTCAAGTTTTAGATTTGACTCGCGATAAACTAACCATTGGTTCTTAGTATTTCTTAAATACTTAAGGATGGCTTTAACCACTTTTCAGTAGTTTTCTCCTAGATTAGATTAGTATCTACTCACTATTCCTAGTGAGTATGCTACATCTAATCTCGTACATGTCATTGCGTATATGATAGATCCCACTATCGAAGCATATGGGACTCTACTCATATACTCTCTTTTCAGGAGTTGTCAGACAATCCTTCTTAGAGAAAGAAATTTCATGACCTACGAAAGATAGCTTTTCTTGGAATTCTTTGTGCTGAATCTCTTCAGTATAGTTTTTATGTACGTGGACTGGGATAACCCAAGCATCCTCTTGATTTATTTCTATAGATCTTCATCCCTAGGATGTAGGATGCTTCACTCAAGTTTTTTATGAAAAACTGAAATGACAACCAAACTTTTATTTCTTACAATATGAAGATGTCATTCTCGATTAAGAAAATATTATCTACGTACAAGACAAGGAATATCACTACCAAACCATTCACCTATTTGTAAATGCAGGACTCTTTTTCATTCTTAATGAAGCCATATACTTTGATTACCTTATCAAAATGCATGTTCCAACTTCGAGATGCTTGCTTCAATTCATAAATGGATCTTTGAAGCTTGTATATCTTAGACTTATCTATAGATATGAACCCCTCAGGTTGTATCATATACACTTCTTCGATCAGCTCTCCATTCAGAAAAGTTGTCTTCACATCCATCTATCAGATCTTATAGTTCAGAGATGAACAGCTATAGCAAGCATTATCCGAATGGATTTTAGCATTGCCACAAGGGAGAATGTCTTATCATAATCAATACCATAATATTGATGATACCTCTTGGCAATCAAATGGGCTTTATAGGTCCCCACCTTTCTATCGGCACTCCTCTTTCTTTTGAAGATCCACTTACACCTAATAGATTTAACCCCTTCAGATGGATCAACCAATGTCCATACATCGTTGATTTTCATGGACTCTATTTTGAATTTTATGGCCTCAAGCCATTTCTCGAAATTAGGCTTCTGCATTACATCCATATAAGTGATCTAATCCTCATCGTTCTCATTGAGTTTAACGGGATCATCATTTTGGACCAAGAAATCATAGTATCTATCCGACTGACATGGTACTCTATCAGATCGTCTTAATGGTGCAGGTACATTAGGCTCTAGATTTAATCTAATCAAATCTGATTCTAGTTTAGCTACAGGTATCGGTGTTTCTACCTATTGAACTTCATCAAGTTCAATCTTAGAGACAATGATTCCTTCACCAAGGAACTTCTTTTCCAAAAAAATTGCCTTAAGACTGACAAACACTTTTTGTTCATTAGTATGGTAGAAAATATACCCTTTTGATTCTTTAAGATATCCTATGAATGTGCACTTATCAGACCTAGGTCCAACTTTATCTGAGATTAATCATTTTACATAAGTCGGATATCCCCAGATCTTGAGATGTGAAAGTACTGGCTTACGTCCAGTCCATATCTCATATGGAGTTTTAATCATAAACTTACTTGGAACCCTATTTAAAAGTTAACAAGCTGATTCGAGTGCATATCCCCAGAAGGATTTCGGCAAGCTGGCAAAATTCATCATGGATCGAACCATGTCTAATAGAATTTGATTCTTTCTTTCTAACACACCATTATGCTATGATGTTTCTGGAGAAGTCCATTGGGAGAAAATCTCATTTTCTCCTAAATATGTGAGAAACTGACCAGAAAGGTATAAAAAAAGAAACTAGGATAAAAGTGACAATCGCTAAGAACAATGATGTGAGACTCAAATATAAGTTTCAAGATTTTTAATGCTAGAATTGGAACTGATCTTCCATCTCCAACATTCAGGAACCTCTCGTCTTACTCGAATCTCCTATTGACCTGCAACTCCTGTAATGAATTACAAATATGGTAAGAGCTATCGGTATTCAATATCCAATCAGTAATATTATAAATAGAGAAATTGTAAGGAGTTATCATATAAATACCTTGCCTAACAATAACTTACTTCTTTCTCAGCCTGTTTGGGTCTAGGATGGCAATGTATTGAGGATAATTTCTTTTTCAATACTCCTACTTCTTGCAGAAGAAGCACTCAACTTGACTCTTATCAGACTTTACTTTTTTGGTCTGGCCCTACATAAATGTCCCAGCTTGAACATGCATCTTCTTACTCTTCTTCTTCTTATTCTTTTTTTCTTTTTTAAAGGGTTGAGAACCAGAAGAAGATCCTCCCACTATGTTCACCAACTTCTTGTGGAGCTAGTGATCCTTCTCAAAGTTATGAAGGTATCCTAGTAAACCATGGTAGTTTACTTCAGGCTTTATCATTCTGTAATGAGTAAGGAATGGGAGATAAGATTTAGGCAACGAGTTTAAAATTACATCTTTTTCTAGCTGCTCATGCAAGAAAAATTCAAGTTTGCTCAAATGCTCCATTAGCTTGATCATGTACAGTACATAAACAATGACTAATGCTCCATCCCTCATCCTGGCATTGATGATGGCATAACTAGTTTTATATCTTTCAACATCATCGGGTGTACCAAAAGACTCTTTCAACACTTAAAGCATGTTTTCTGGCTGAGTAGACTTGAATCTATGACTAAACTCATCACTCATGGTTGCCAACAAGATACAACGCACTATGGTTCGATCATTGAGCCACTTCTGTTAAGTATCTCTAACTGTTTCACGTGCATTGAATGCTGGCTCCTCAGGTGCCGGATCTGTTAGCATGTACAAGATTCATTCATGTTCTAGAATAATCTTTAACTTATGGTACAAGTTACCAAAGTTAGGTTCCACTAGCATATCATTGTCTAACAATGATCGAAGCGAGAGGGAAGTGACCATATCTGCACAAAAAAAAATATAAATATAATTAGTAATTGATTCATTAAATCTAAAGATTTGGACTTTAATCAAAAGGTTCTTCCACTATTTTATTTGAATTAGTAGCCTCTACCTCCAATTTGAGAAATTATTCTAATTTTTTAGTAGGTACTAGAATCCACATAAACTACGCATAAGCCCAACTTTGGTTGATCAACCCATGGACATCTAATGATAGGTTTATAACTAATTATTTCTTTAAATAATTTTTAGTAATTTAATTTTGTCTTGGTCCCTAATCAGTAGGCTTTGGCCTCTACTAAAAAGATCTGGTTAGGTCCAACCATTAACATGACCATACTTGGTCCATCTAACTAATGAATGATTAAGCCCAACTTTGGTTGATCAATCTAACCACCATTTAGAGACATGTAGTCAAGAAATCATAATATGAATGATAATTTTGTTAGTCGATAAGCACTAGGTCTTTGGGCCTCTAATGATTATCCAACTAATAAATCCATTATCATCTATTTAATGGGAGGCTATGATCTAGTTATCATCATAACTATTTTATTTTTAAGGACCTAATAATTTTAAAAAATTTAATTAATTAATTTTAAGAAAGAGAGAAAAGAACCAGCTAATTTCGATCCTCGCACTGACTTCACTAAGTTAGATCATAAAGGACCTAATTAAAGCTGGCATTAGGAGCACCTAAATTAGTCATATTGATTTACGTAATTGATATGGGTGAGCTCAAATCATCAAGTGATCTAATTAAAATCCTATTCACCAATGTTGGTGTAGAATCTGGTTGATGCCAGATTGAATTGGAGTTGGAGAAGAAAAGGTCGCCATTGGTGACCTGCAAAATAAAATTCCGTTCAAAGTTGGTGGTGGTGGCTCTGGCAAGACCCTCCGACGATCAAGTCAGCTCTTCTAACCAACAGAAATGGAGTGCTCAGGTAAGAATTCAGTAGAGTTTTTGAAAGAAGAAGAGAGCTTAGAGAAAACATATATGGAGAGCCCCTTTTATAGATGGAGTCCGGAGTAGACTGTAGAGATAACTATAATCGTCCGGTCATGGGCCGCTCGGGGCCACATAGAATTTATTATAAAGAAAGGTGTCGTCCATAGTAGACTGATAATGACAGTCATAACCATCCAATAGTGGGATTGTCTATAGCAGACTGATAATGACAGTCGTAATCGTCTAGTGGTGGGATCGTTTATTCGTTGAGATTTAATAGTCGAAGTTCAGAGGAAGCAGGCATTCGTTGGTGAAGAGCTTTGACATATATCAATTCTAGAGGAGTTCGAACTCCTAAAGGGAATACGGCTAGAAGAGATCATTTAGGAGGAATACTACTTAAAATCTAGAAGTAATCTATTAAAATTCGAATGGAGTTTGACTGATGAAGAAGTCTGAAAAAAGTTCGACTCTTGGAGGAATCCAATTGAAGAAAGAGTTCGGCTGCTGGAGGAATCTGACTGAAGGAGAAGTCCAGAAGGAGTTCGGCTCCTGAAGAAATTTGACTGAAGGAGAAATTCGACTGCTAGACGAATCTGACTGAAGGAGAAGTCTAGAAGAAATTCGACTACTGAAGGAATCTGACTGAAGGAGAAGTCTGGAAGGAGTTCGGCTCACAAAGAAATCCGACTGAAGGAGGAGTTTGGCTGTTGGAGGAATCCGACTAAAGGAGAAGTCTGAAAAAAGTTTGGCTCCTGGAGGAATCCAACTGAAGGAAAAGTTCGACTGCTGGAGAAATCCGATTGAAGAAGAAGTCCGGAAGGAGTTTGACTTTTGGAGGAATCTGACTAAAGAAAAAGTTCGGAAGGAGTTCGGCTCCTGGAGGAATCTAACTGAAGGAGAAGTCTAGAAGGAGCTCGGCTGCTGAAGAATTTTCGATCAAAGCTCTTCTTTACTTACCGATTACATTAGGCTAAGCATCAGACTGGACTTCAGTAGGAGCAGGGTTTATCCCTAATAATAGTTCTCCCACTCTCGAGTTCAAAATTCGAAGGAAGGAAGTACAAAAAAAAAGACTATCGAAGTTCTTTTTCGGGCTTTGCATCCATTGAGGTTGAAGCTCGAGGGAGATCTTATCTTCTTTTGAAGTTGAAGCTTGGAAGAGATCTTATCTCCAGTCGAGTTTAAAAGAGATCTTATCTTCTATTGAGGTTGAAGCTCGGGGGATATCTTATCTCTAGCCGAGTCAGGGCCTCTCCTCTCATCTCGTCTAAAAGGAACGAGGCCTTCGACTGTGTTCATGTTAGGATGAGGTTCTCCTCTTATTCCTAATGGACTGTAGGGGCACATAAGGGCCATTGTTGGGGTCTCTCCCCTCATCTCGTCTAAAATGAATAAGGCTTTCGACTTTGCTCACATTAGGATGAGGTTCTCCTCCTATTTCTAATGGATTGTAGGGGCATATAAGGGCCGTTGTCGGAGCCTCTCCCTTCATCTCATCTAAAATGAAAGAGGCCTTCGATTTTGCTTATGTTAGGATGAAGTTCTCCTCTTGTTCCTAATAGGCTATAGGGGCATATTAGGGTCATTGTCAAGGCCTCTTTCCTCATCTCGTCTAAAATAAACGAGGTCTTCAACTTTGCTCATGTTAGAATGAAGTTCTCCTCTTGTTCCTAACTGGCTGTATTTAGCGTGAAATTAAGTTCATGGGATAGTCCTCCTTTATCACCGATACATAACAAAGATTAGGATGTTGGAGTAGGGAGATTTTATTGTAATCAAATTATCGATAATACATTCATAAATTTTTCAAATTCTATGGTCGAGACAGGTCTCCCCCCAAGATTCTTCAAGTAGTACATCTCAGGTCAGATGACTTCCGTGACCTCATAAGGTCCTTCCCAATTTGGGGTAAGCTTCCCCTGGCTTTGAGGTTGAGAGATAGCGGCTCGCCAAAGTACTAAGTTCCCCACTCTGAACATTTTACCTTTGACTCTGGAGTTATAATATTGGGCCATCCTTTGCCTGTAGGCTGCCATCCGAACTTGGGCTTCTTCTCTTTTTTCTTCCAGTAGATCGAGGTTGACTTTGAGGTCCTACGAGTTACGCTACTTATTGAAGGCCACGACCCGTGCTGATGGGAGTTTAAGCTCGATTGGGATGACTACCTCTATTCCAAAGGCCAAGGCGAATGATGTTTCCCTAGTCGAGAGCCTTTGAATAGTTTGGTACACTCAGAGGATGTGGTAGAGTTCATCCATCCAGACTTTCTTTGCTCTATCGAGCCTTGTCTTGATGCCTTACAATAGGGTCTAGTTGGTCACTTCAGCCTTCCCATTTGCCTGTGGATAAGCTACCAACATGAAGTGATGGAAGATGTTTAGATCTTCGCAGAACTCAGGGAACCTCGTCCCAGCAAACTATCACCTGTTATCTGTTATGAGAGTTCAGTGCAGACCAAATCGACCGACGATTGACTTTCAGATGAAGTCTTGTACCTTGGGCTCAGTAATTTTTGATAGTGGTTCGGCTTCGACCTATTTGGTGAAGTAGTCAATCGCAACAAGGAAGAACTTTCGTTGTCCAGATGCCACTGTAAAAGGGCCAAGTATATCCATTCTTCACTGCTCAAATGGCCAAGGTGCACTTAGTGAAGTAAGCTTGGAGGTCGGCTGTCTTTGTATGTTTGCATTTCTCTGACAGCGGTCATATTTCTTGATATACTCTATAGAATCATGGTATAAGGTCGGCTAATAGTACCCTTATCAAAGTAGTTTTTGTGATAGGGATCTGGCTCCTACATGACTTTCATAAATTCTCTCATGCACTTTTCATAATGCAAAGTCAGCCTTTGAAAGTCGGAGACATCTGAACAACGATAGTGAATACGATCTTTTATACAACTTGCCCTTATACAAAACATATCGGGAGGCTTGATTCCTGAGTTTTCGAGCTTCTTTTGGATAATGAGGAAGAACTTCCTCTTTGAGATAGGCAACTAACGGGTCAATCTAGCTTGGCTCGAGCCCCGTCTGCATAACGAGCTGCGATTCCTCTGAGTTTGGGTATTTTAGAGTTTCAAAAAATACTTCTTTGGACAGTTCGGCTGGGGCTGAAGTGGCTAATTTGGAGAGGAGGTCGGCTCTTATATTTTTTACCCTCAGAATTTATCGAATGCTAAAACTATCGAAGGTCAGAGTCAAATTCTTTAGTTTCTCAAGATATTTCATTATACTTTCCTCCCGTGCTGTTAGATATATGTGCTCTAGAAGCCAGAATTGGCTAATACTTGTAATACACATCTAAGAATAAAATTATAATTTTGACTATAAATAATAAAATGGATTATTTTCTATCATAGTATGTATTTGAAAGTGTCTGTGATACATTCCTTGAGTTAATGGTAATGGTAGTTCATATTTTCAAGAGTTGAAAATTTAAGACATGAATTTTCATTATTGACTCATAAAATGCTTCTGCCTGTAGGATCATCATGAGGATGGTGATTGATCCGAAAGATTGGTGTACGATCGTATTTTTAGGATAGATGAGTCTTGAGTCTATGGTGTAGAGATACCGAAGTGAGAGTACAGATACTCACTAAAGAACGAGGGCACTGAGCGTGATCACCTCGAGCAGTCATGAGGAAGTCTACCTTCTCGTCAATGACTGGCTCAAAGCTGTAGTGGTGTGTCTGATTCTTTGACCTGAGGTATATTGATAGTTCACCTTGAGGGTGTTATAGTTTGACTACACCATAACTCAATCTCCTAGTCATTCGGAATCCTGAGGTGTATGTTGGCTATAGCATGTTCATTATAGGAATTGGATTGCACCAATAGAGGATCAATCTACCTCGGTAGATGAGGAGCAGCCCTATGATCATTATGAGAATCAAGTCTATAAGCCCATGGCCATGGTAGAGTGAAATAATAGAAAGAGTTTCTATTAGAATTTTCACATCGAACTTGAATCGAATAATTAATTCATATGATGGAAATTAGGGTTTGACGAGATCACCTTTATCCTAATCTAATCGGAGCTCAAGATAGAGAAACTTAATCACATAGGTAACTGCATCGAGATGTTCATTTTTAGTTCTGATGGATTGCCACCATATGCTGCTAAGTGTCACTGGTGGATTTTGGGAGCAATTAGAATGATCTGGATGATCAATCATACTAGTTGTCTGAATCAGAAAAGTTCTGATCCATCGAAAGGTATTTCAATGATGAAAATCATGACATATCTCATTATCATATGGAACTGAACCTAACTAGGTCATACAAACAAGGGTTTGGATATGGATATCATCAATTAGACTAACCCAATTCGATTGATTTGAATAAGATTCTATTAGATTCATGAAAATCGTGCTAGCATATGATTGAGTCTAATGTTCTCTTTCAACAATCATTAAAAGTTATCTCGACTGAGCTAAATATATTTGAGCTCACTTAGAAACCTTTACTTGGTCTGACTGAAGCTTGTCTAGGTCAGAAAAGGGTTATCTTAATTTATGAGATAAATTTGAGATAGCACCTACCATTTTCCATCACCTGCTAAATCTTGTCTTTTGATTTTGGTCAAACGTTTACCTTTGACACTTAGACATCTACCCATATGTCATGCACCCATAGGAGAGAAGATGGAGCTTTGTCCCCCTACTAAAATGAAGAAAGTGAGGGGGTGCATGCCTCCCTAGGCATGTGCCCAAAGAGGATGACGCCTAGAGTCCCATACAGATGGGACTCCAGGTTGCTTCATGCTCTCTACTTGGGTGGCGCTAAAGATCCTTCTTTGACTAGTCTTAGCACCATCTATGGAGGTTTGTGAGGGACTCTAATCTGATTGGATCAGATGATATCATTCCACCAATCAGATTTAGATTTGATTGCATAAAGAGCCATGATTGGCCGGGTGATGTGACACTGCATGGCGCAGTAAGGTCTATATAAACCCTGTCTGTGCCTAGGATTTAGAGTTTCTGCCCTTTGCCCATGCCACAAAGTCCCTCTCCCTCATTCTTCATGCGATCCTCTACTTCTCTCTCTCCTCTCCATGCCTAAGAGGTTTTGAGCTCCAGTTTGGTGCAATCCAAATAAGAGAAAGGCGACAGAAAAGGAAGAAGGCAGCACTGCTGCAAGAGACAACAATTGATCTTCAAAAGGTATTTTGAAGACCTTCAAGATTAGATCTAGATCTAATTTTTGGAGCACAGATTGAGAAGGAGAAGACCTCTAGATCCTGCCTGAGTGGATATCGGTAGAGGCTAGGCGCTTGCATGGCTACATCCAGAACCTCAGACAAACATCAGAATCATCATAAGATAATAGGATTACCCATAATAAGATATAATTAAATTAGATTTATTTTATTTTATTTTTATTTTATCAGATTGATAAAATTAGATTTGAAGAATCTCAAATTTGATTTGGATCTAAGAGAAAAATTTTTGAAATATTTCTCTTGATCAAATCAAGATTTGAACGAACCTGATCCAAGAAACAGGATTTTCCATTCAACTAGTATCAGAGCCAGGTTCCATAATTATTTAGATCTGATTTTAATATAATTTTGATATAATAATTAGATAATTTAAGATGTTATATTAGATGTGATTAAATCTAAAATTAAAATTAAGAAAATTAAATAATCTAGATCTAAGATGTATGAGATGCATGACTAGATTAGGATTAGAATTGTTCTATATACAGTCTAGGATGATCATAATTTTAATTTAATTAATTATAATTTAAGATATATTTATTTATTATTTTTTAATATTATAAATATTATAATTATATCTAAAAAATAAAAAATAAATTTATTTAATTTTATTCATATGAGATATGATAGATGCATGTTTAGATTAGTTATAGAATAGTTCTACAAAGTTGTCTTGAATAAATTTAATTTGATATGATCAAATTTAAATTTTATTTTTTAGATATTTATGAGATAATTTAGATCTGAAAACATACATGATATGATACATGATATGTTTACAAAACATATTTTTAAGTTAGATCAATTTTATATATGTGATATATATGTAGATTTAACCAATTTTGTGAAGAGAAATCCTGATTTCCCGGACCAGGTTCGTCCAGATCTGATCAGATCAAGAGATATATTTAAAAAAAAAATTTTCTTGATTCGAATCAGATCCTGATGTGTTTCAAATTTGATTCTAATTATTTTAATAAATAAAATAAAATAAGAATAAATTAAATCAAATTTAATTTACCTGAATTTGGGTAATCCTATTACCCTGTTGATGATCCTGTTTGCAGCGGAAGGTTCTGGATCTAGCCACGCAAGCACCTGGTCTCTATCGGTATCTACTTAGGCTGGATCTAGAGATCCTCTTCTTCTCTATCACACCTCCAAAAATCAGATCTGAATCAGATCTGGAGGATCTTCAAAACTCCTTTTGAAGATCAGCAGTCGTCCTTTTGCAGCAGTGCAGCCTTCTTACTTTTGATCGCCTTTCTTTGATCTGGATCGCACCAACCAAGGTCCAAAACTCTTTTGGACGTGGAGAGGAGAAGGAGAAGAAGCTTTTGGCATGGAGGAAGGAGGGGAGAGGCAGCCTTGGGGCATGGGGTTTTCAAATTCTCAATTGAATCTCTGTAATTTGAGTTGGGCGCAAGGTCTTATTTATAGACTACTGTGATCCAGCTTCTCTTATTCCAACCAATCACAACCCTTTGTGAAATCAGATCTAAATCTGATTGGTGGGAATAGAGTCCCCTGGATTCCTCCTTAGAGGGTGCCTAAGACCAGTCAAAGTTGGTTCTTAGGAGAACTCTAATTGGAATCCAAAAAGGAGATGGAGTCCTTGTCCAACAAGGACTCCTAGGCGCCTCCAACTTGGGCACACGCCACCCTTGGCGTGCGCCCTCCTCCTTGCCAGGTTCTGGCAGGGGGACAGGCCCCCACCAGCTCTCCAATAGGTGCATGACATGTGGTCAAAAGTCAAAGTGTCAATGGTCAACGTTTGACCAGTCAAAGGTAGACTTTTGACCAAAGTCAAAGAACAAGAAATGGCAGGTGACCAAAAATGGCAGGTAATGTCTTACAAAATAAGACAACCTTTTCTGACTTGGACAACCTCCAGTCAGACCATATGAAGGCCTCTGATTGAGCACAAACTCCTTTGGCTCAGTCAGGACAACTTATTTATGATAGTAAAAGAAGAACGTTAGGTTCAATCGAGTGCTAGCACGATTTTCCTTGAACCTAATTGAATCTCATTCAGATCAATTGAACTAGATCAGTTCAATTGATGATCACCAGATTCAAACCCTTGTTTGTGTGACCCAGTTAGGTTCAGTTCTGTATGGTAATGGGATATGTCATGATCTCTATCATCGACATCATCGAAACTCCTTTCGATGGATCAGAACTCTTCTGATTCGAACAGCTAGAATGATCGATCATCTAAATCATTCTAATTGCTCCCAAAATCCACCAGTGACACCTAGCAGTATATGGTGGCAACCCATCAGAGCTGAATGCGAACCTCTTGGTGCAGCTACCTGTGTGATTAAGTTCTTCTATCTTGAGCCCCGATCAGATTAGGGTTAAGGTGAACTCGTCAAACCCTAGTCTCTGTCATATGATGTAATCATTCGATTCGAAGTCCAATGTGAAAATCTAAATAGAAACTCTTTCTATTATTTCACTCTGCCATGGCCATGGGCTTCTGGACTTGATTCTCATGATCATCATAGGGCTGCTCCTCTACCACCGAGGTAGATAGATTCCATCTTGATGCAATCCAGTTCCTACAATGAACATGCTATAGCCAACATACACCTCAGGGTTCCATATGGCTAGGAGACCGAGTAATGGTGTAGTCAAACTATAACACCCTCAAGGTGAACTGCCGATGCATCCTCAGGTCAAAGAACCAGACACACTACTGCAGCATCGAGTCAGTCATTGACGAGAAGGTAGACTCCCTAATGACTACTCGAGGTGGTCACGCTCAGTGCCCTCGTTCTCTAACGAGTACCTGTACTCTCGCTCCGGTGTCTCCACACCGTAGACTCAAGACTCATCTACTAAAGAGAAGCGATTGTACACCAACCTTCCGGATCAATCACCATCCTCGTGATGATCCTATGGTCGGGAGCATTTTATGAGTTAATAATGATTATTCATGTCTTAAATTTTCAACTCTTGAAAATATGAATTATCATTACCATTAACTCAAAGGATGTATCACAGACACTAAATACACATATGTGATAGAAAATAACCCATTTTATTGATTTTTAGTCAAAATTATAATTTTGCCCCTAGAAGTGTATTACAAGTGTCAGCCAATTCTGGCTTCTAGGGCACATATATCTAACAATCTCCCACTTGTCCTAAAGCCAATTGGCTACAAGTCTAAGTCCCATCTTCTCAAGGTGGGCTTCGATCTTCTGCTGGCCCAACGGCTTTGTAAGTGGGTCTGCCACATTATCTGTGGAGTTGACTCTCTTGACCTCGACGTAACCCTTCTCGAGGTAATCGCGGATGAGGTGGTATCGCCGCTCAATGTGCTTGGATTTCTGGTGAGACCTCGGCTCCTTAGCAAGGGCTATGGCGCCATTGTTGTCGCAGTATAGAGGAATGGCATCTGATGGCATTACTCCAATTTCTGCAGCAAACTTCTTGTACCAGAATGCTTCCTTCGCAGCCTCTGATGCAGCGATATATTCTGCTTCCATGGTGGAATCTGCTATCACCATTTGCTTGGAACTCTTCCAGCTGACAGCACCACCATTGCACACAAACAGACTCCCAGATGTCGACTTTCGATCATCTATATCGGACATGAAATCCGAGTCTGTGTATCCCTGGACTTGGAGTTCTCCATTACCAAAGACCAACATCATATCCTTAGTTCTTCTCAAGTACTTAAGGATACATTTCACAGAAGTCCAGTGTTCTTCACCTGGATTTGACTGATATCTGCTTGTGACACTCACAGCATGGGCTATATCAGGTCGTGTACATAGCATGGCATACATGAGGCTCCCTATTGCAGAAGCATAAGGGATCTTGCTCATGCGTTCTATTTCCTCAGGTGTGCTAGGGCACATCTTCTTGGAAAGATGAATACCATGTCTGAAGGGTATTAATCCCCTTTAGAGTTTTCCATACTAAACCTCTTTAGTACTTTCCTCTATGTACATCTTCTGTGAAAGTCCTAGCATCCTATTCGGTCTATCCCTATAGACCTTAATTCCTAGAATAAAGGATGCTTCACCTAGGTCTTTCATGGAGAATTCCTTGGACAACCATATTTGACTGATTGTCAACATGGGAATATCATTCCCAATAAGGAGGATGTCATCCACGTACAATACGAGGAAGACAACAGCGCTCCCACTGACCCTTTTTGAAAACACATGGTTCCTCTTCATTTTTGATGAAACCAAACTTTTTGATCACATCATTGAAACGAGTGTTCCAGCTCCGAGATGCTTGCTTAAGTCCATATATGGACCTTTGCAGCTTGCAAACCTTGTGATCAGTATCACTGGATGTGAAACCTAGCGGCTGTTCCATATAGATATCTTCCTCAAGATATCCATTTAAGGAATGCCGTTTTCACGTCCATTTGCCATATTTCATAATCGAAATAGGCTGCAACGGCAAGCAATGTGCGGATGGATTTTAGCATAGCCACTGGGGAAAAGGTATCCTGATAGTCAATGCCTTCGCGTTGACTATAACCTTTTGCCACTAGTCTAGCCTTGAATGTCTCCACATTCCCATCTGCACCAATCTTTCTCTTGAAGATCCATTTACACCCAATAGGTACTATACCTTCTGGTGGATCTACCAAGGTCCAGACTTGGTTTGAGTGCATCGAGTCAATTTCTGACTGCATTGCCTCTAGCCATTTCTCGGAGTCGATATCTGATATCGCCTCGTTGTAGGTTTTGGGATCATCACCATGAGCACCATTACCTACGAGGAACATTTCCTCTACATCCTCTGAAATAATACCTAAGTATCTTTCAGGGGATGACGGAAAACTCTTTCCGATCTACGAGGTGGAGGAGGTAGTGTTCTTATTGGCTCAACCTGATTTGGTTCCAATTGGTCCTTAGCTCGTTTCTACTTGTGAGACTTTCTCATCAAGCTTGAATCTGCTTTTCCAATGCCGCTATCTTGAATAAACTATTTTTCAAGAAAGATGGCATGTCGACTCACAATCACATTGTGGTCTTCTGGAATGTAGAAATAGTATCCTAATGACTCTTTAGGATATCCTATGAATCGAGCTCTAAAGGACCTAAACTCTAACTTGTCCGCTTGTTGTCTTTTGACATGAGCCGGACAACCCCAAATTCTGAGATGACTCAGACTTGGTTTCTTACCGTGCCATATCTCATACGGTGTGGTAGGAACGGTTTTAGAGGGAACCCTATTCAGTAGATAAATTGAAGTTAACAATGAGTGTCCCCAAAGAAAATCAGGGAGGTCTGTGAAGCTCATCATGGATCGAACCATATCCAATAGAGTCCGATTTCTCCGTTCTGAAACCCCGTTGAGTTGAGGTGTTCCTGGTGGAGTCCATTGAGAGACTATGCCATTTTCCTTAAGATAGTCTAGGAATTCCCGGCTAAGGTATTCACCTCCTCGATCTGATCGAAGAACCTTAATGGGTTTTCCAGTTTGTTTTTCTACTTCATGTCTGAATTCTTTGAACTTTTCAAAAGCTTCAGACTTGTGTCTCATAAGATACACATACCCATACCTAGACAGATCATCGGTAAAGGTAATGAAGTAGACAAAATTGCCTCTAGCCGGCACATCAAATGGGCCGCACACATCTGTATGTACTAGGGCAAGGAGATCTGTGGCCCTCTCCCCATGTCCAACAAAAGGGAGTTTAGTCATTTTGCCTTGAAGACAAGATTCACAAGTTGGATATGACTCGAAAGTCAATGGACTCAATAGCCCATTTTTCTCCAATTTGTTGATCCTATCTTCTGCTATATGACCTAATCTCAGGTGCCATAGATATCTGTCATTTGGACTATCCCTAGGTCGTTTGGCATTCACGTTTTGCTCGATAGTTAGAACAGGTACATCAATATGTAGCTGATAAAGACCATTAACCATTTGCAATTTTATTTCTTTCATAAAGAATGTTACAATGGTCCTTAAAGAAGCACATTTCTTGTGCTAAGCATTCAGCTAGCTGTAAGTCTTGTCTAAACCAGATGGTAATCGAAGAGGGTATGGGCAGTCTTGCCGCTAGGATCATGTCTCCATCCCTCAGCCTCCTGCTATCCTCAAGACCCTGATCACAGATGAGCACTAGTCAAGCACCCAACTGGATGCAGAAGAAACCACTCAATAACGAGCATACCTTTGTTCTTCAGGGTGGCCAGGTAAGTAGGGCAGTTCTTCCAATTTCTTTTCGGCTTTCTGCCTTCTTCTTCTTTGATCCTTCCACCTTTTGCTTTTTCACAGACTTCTTTTTCTTTCCATAAGACTTTCTTTTGGAAGAAGTCCGTTCCATAGCAAGAACTGAGCCTTTAGAACCTTTCATAGAAAGCTCAGCGGTAACCAGCATATTCATTAACTTCGGCCAAGGAATTTTGAAGTTTATGCATGTGGTAATTCATGATGAATTGCCCATATGCATCAGTCAAGGATTGCAGAATAATATCGTTCTGCAGATCCAAGTCCAACTTCACACCGAGCTTCTCAAGCTCTTCCATGTCCTTGATCATTGTCAGACAGTGATCTTGGACTGACTGCCCATCACGCATCTTAGCCTTAAAAAGTCATTTCGTGACTTGATATTTGGCTGCGCGACTCTGTTCACCAAACATCTCCTGCAGGTGAGCCAACATTTGGCGAGCAGTCCCGATATCTTCATGTTGGCGCTGGAGCTCATCAGACATCGAGCCCAACATGTAATATCTGGCCTTATTATCTTCGTCTAATCCATTTTTCCAGAGACGCTCTCTGTTCAACAGGATGGACGGGCTGGTAAGGTGGGAGGGTCCTGGTCCAAAACATGG
>QRFJ01002940.1:0-54645 GCA_006176705.1 Cocos nucifera | reverse complement strand
ATCTGAATTTCTCCTTTCAATCTTGCTCAAAATCAATATGGATCTGATCTAAAACTTCAAACACCTTTTGAAGATCAATTATTGTCTCTTGCAGCATGTTGCCTTCTTCTTCCTTGCCGTTTCTCTATGCTTGGATCGCACCAATTGGAGCCCAAAACCTCTAGGCATGGAGAGGACAGAGATAGAAGTAGTCGAATGAAGAATGGAGGGAGCTATGTTGTGCATGGGCAAAGGGAGAAACTCTAAATCCAAGGCAAAGGACTGGTTTATTAGTAGACTACTGCTGCCATGCAGTAAAATTATCCGCAAATATTGGCTCTTTGTGCATCAGATCTAAATCTGATTGGTGATGCATTCATCTAATTCCATGATTAGATCCTCACAAACCTCCATAGTGGTGCCTAAGACTGGTCAAAGAAGGACTTTTAGCGCACCAAAGTAGGAAGCATTGAACAACAGAGTCCCTCTATAGGGACTCAGCGTCATCTCTCTTTTGGCGTGCCATGCTAGCATGCGACCCCTCCTTTCTTCCTTTTATGGAAGGGAACCCCAAAGATCCATCTTCTGCTCCTATGCAGCATAACATGAGGTAGATATCTAAGTGTTCAAAGGCTAACGTTTTGATCAAAATAAAAGACAAGATTTAGCAGAGTGAATGAAAATGGAGTAGTGTCTCAAATTTATCTCATAAATTAAGAAACCCTTTTTTACTGACAGCTCACGTCAGACCAGTTAAAGTTCCTGAAGTGAAGCCAAACAATTTGGCTAGTCGAGACAATTTTAATATTTTTGAAGCGAACTTAGGCTCAAATCTGTGCATAGCACGATTTTTCTGAATCCTAATGATCTTATTCAAAGCAATCGAACTTGGGTTAGTCTAATTGATTGATCTCCATATCCAAAATCCTTTTTGGTATGTACCTAGTTAGGGTTTAGTTCGCTATATGGTAATGGGATATGTCATGATCTTTGCATCATCTGAAACTTCCAGATGGATAGACATTTGTTCATTATCAAACATAGTATGTTGTCATACCAGATCATTCAATTGCTCCAAAATCCACATGACCTTAGCAGATATGGTGGCAAATCCATCAGAAACTGAAAAATCTCTCGATGCACAGTACTCTTGTGATTAAGTTTCTCTCTATATGTTCAGCTCCGATTAGATTTAGGATAAGTGGATCTCGTCTAACCTAATTTTCCGTCATGATGAAGATTTAATCATTTATGTGATAAGTGTGGTTCTTGATATACGCTGTTAGCTACGATTCTCTAATCGATTCAGAAAGCTTTTATCTCTCTCACCCTTGACTCCTCCCGACTCAGCGACGTGACGTATGGCTTAGGACCTCCGTGCGAACAACTGCACAGCCCACCTTAGGTCACGCTCCTCAGCACCGTCAGTAACTTGCCAGTACGTCTGGACTGAAGTTGTCTTCCTATTTCGAGACTGGGTTTATCCGATGATCTTCATAGGGCTTCTCTTTCACCAGTAGACAGATTCCTATTAGATGCAAACCAATTCCTACTCCAAAGCTATGAACACTGCTCTATAATGCTACCAGAATACACCTCAGAATTCTAAATGGCTAGAGGACCGAAGGTTATGTTAATAAACCTAAACCCTCAAGTGAACTGCCAAATCACTTAGGTCAAGATCAACACAACACTGCAGCTTCAAGCAAGTCATGATGAGGAAAGATAGACTCCTCATGACTGCTCAGGTTAGTCACGCTCAGTTCTGTATCTATATAGCCTGCAGTTACTATACTTCGTCCATATTATACACCTAGACTTCAAACTACTACCCTAAAAGAATGATGTACATAAAAATTTTCAGATCATACACCTCTCATGATATCCATAGTCGAAGCATTTATGAGTCAATATGAAAATTATGTCTAATTTTCAACTTAAAATATGAACTATAATTTTCATTTAACTCAAGGCGATGGTTTCACAGACACTTTCAATACACACTATGATATAATACTTCGTCCATAATTTATTATTATATGTTAAAATTATAATTGCCCTTAGATGGTACTTTGTTCTCTATCTTCGATTATAAGTATTAAGAGCTACAAGTTTCTGTTCTGCACTCAATTTAAACAAATTCCACTGACCTAAGCTAATGGCATAAATCTAATCCCATCTTCAAGGTGGTTCGATTTTTCTACTGACCCAACAACTTTGTGAGTGGTCTCGCATTTATTCCTCAGATTGACTCTCTTGACCTAACACTAAATTTTCTCGAGTATCGCGGATGATTGGTATACACTCGATGTGCTTGGATTTACTCCTTGCTCCTAGGCAAGAGCTATGGCACATTGTCTATATTGCAAGTTATATGGATGATTATGACACACTTCGATCTCTCGCGATAAATTTGTACCAGAATATTCTTTGCAGCTCTACGTAGTATTATTCTACTTTACCATGATGAATCTGCTATCACTGTCGCTTGAACTTCTTTCCAACCTGACCAACACCACCTTACACACAACAGACTTCCAAAATCAATTTCGATCATCAGATGAAAAAAATCCGGTCTTTACCCTAACTTGAGTCTACCATACAAAACAAAAGATACCTTTAGTTCTTCTTACGGACTTAAGGATACTCCCTCACAGAAGTTCAGTGTTATCAACTGATTCACTATATCTACTTGTGATATCACTAGCATAGCTATATCAGGTGTGTAGATAACCATAGCATACATGAGGCCCCAATTGCTGAAGCATAAGGGACTTGCTCATGATTCAATCTATCTGAATGTTGGACATTTTTCGAGAGATTGAATGCCATGTCTGAAGAGAATCATCCTTCTTGGATTTTTCATACTAAACCTTTTAGCATTCTTTTAGTACATCTATTGTGAAAACCAGCTGCCTATTGTCATTCTCTAAGACCTTAATTCTAAATGGGGATGCTTCTTCTAGTCTTTATAAGAATTCTTTGGAAACCTTTTTACTTGGTCATATAGAAATATTCATCTCATAAGGAGGATATATCCTTACAGTAAGGAGACAATAGCATCCCATTACCTTTTCAAAATACAATTTGGATTTTTATTTTTGATAAACCAAATATAATTTGATACATTATTAAATTGAATATCAGCTCAAGATGCTTGAATTTAATCAATATATGGCCTTTTGCAGTTGCATACTGTGATTCAGCATACTATGTGAAGGCTATGCGGAGATGTTTTCTTTCATGAGGAATTCGTTTGCTTTCAGGTGTTATGACGTTAGATAGGTCGAGGGTCGGGGGGGGTGGGGGGGGGGGGGGGGAGCTGGATGAGCATCTCACTTGCTAATTATATAATCGCAAGATGAGAGCTGCAATAGACACGGAAATGTCTGATGGGGTGTTATGGCGTGATGGGGTGCGAGAAGTAAGGGTTGTTATGTAGAGTGGGGGTAGCAGATCTTTCGGGGACGGTTTGTATGCTTGGAAGGACCTGTGTGGGCGACGTAAAGTCTATTTGAAGTCTCCAGGGCAGGTTGTGCCAGTGCGTACACCTCAAGGTGCGTTTGTTTAATAGTTCACTTTTCAGAGATGAGAAGGGTGACGGGGCGCGTGTGTTGACCTTGTGAATTATGCGGCTGTGTAGCTAGGAGTGGATATCAATGACTTAGTGTTTGAGATGGTTGCGGGCGTGAAGTTGTTGCTTCATTGCATGCTAAGCGTATTTTCAGTTTCAGTCGAAGGCTATGTTGATGTGTCACACGGTCAATGGGGGTTTGAGATCATAACTGATGAGTCGCGGAGTCGAGGTTGAGCCTGGGAGAGAATCGATTTCTCCTCTTTGCTTGAGATGGACAGTAGCCCTAGAGTGGTAACGTAGTCGAGTAGTGGAAGGGTCATTGGTAGTGTTCGAGTGCTGAGTGAGTGGTTGGTAGGGAGGGGTAGGTGGTGTGTTATTGGCTAAGTGGATTTTGCTTTCCATAGGGCTCTGTGGGGTCATTGCATCTTGGTAGGACTATTTTCGTCGGGGGTGTGTAATAGCTTATCAACGATGATGTGCTCGCTATGCTGTTGAGGTAGATTATTTTCGTTGGAAAAAGTGCAGTGACGAAATGTAATCAGTTTTTATTCTTTGCTGAGAATGTAAAAGGATGAGTGAGTGCCCGAATAATCTTTTACGAGATCCTATAAAGTCGAGCTCTAAAGCACCTAAGAGTCTAAATCTTACGCTGTTGTCGTGTTTTGATATGCGGACGAAATCCCAATTTTGAGAGATCAGACTTGGTTTCTTACCATGTTCATATTCATATGGTAGGGTATTGAAGGACAGTTTACGTCGAGAGATGATCTTATGTTGAGTCGAGAGGTAGAATTATTATATTAACAGGACTATGTTCCAAAAAAAATAAGAACAGGTCTTTGAAGCTTAATGGATTCAAAACCAGAGGTCTGAATTGAGCGCGGGTCCTCTTGTGAGATTATATGATATTAGGTTTTCGTGGATGTAGGTTGCCAGTTTAGATGTGTGTCGTATGACGTTATAGCGATTTTTTCGTATGGAGGGGGGGCTGTAGTAGTCAGTGAATTCCTGGCTAACGAAAGTACGGCACTCGCGTATTTATGGAGTGAGTCGATAGAAAGGCCTTAGAGGGGGAATTTTTTTAGTTTTGCGTTTGTTTGCTAAGCTTATGTCTGGAAGATATTCTGAAATGTGTTTGCAAGAGCTAAGTCAAAGGTGGTGCGATGAATGTACGCGCATTCATCCGAGAGTAACATCGATAAAGATCTATGTGAAGTGAGCAGTTGTTCGCTAGAGTCGTAGTACCCGCATGAGCATTGGAATTTGAGCAACACGCTGATCAGTATGTACGAATAGGCAAGTTTGATCCGGCCTTTCCATGTCGCAAAGAGTAGCTAGTCATTTTCCGTGAGACTGATGGATTTCTTAAGATTAGAAATATAAGCTCACAGAAGTCGATACGGAGCTCATCGCCATTTCTGGGTGAATGAGTCTTGTTGCCTCCGGTCTAATCTTCTAACGGGACACTTAGGCCGGCGGATGCCAGGATAGATGTGTAAGGTAGCGGTTTGCTGGTGTAGTAAGTCGTAGGATTTTACGGAGTTATCAGCTATGTTTGAGGCGACGACATATTAAAATAAGATACTACAATGTAACTAGTCTGAGACGGTAATGAGAACTACTTGCAATGTTTATTCTTTTATAAAGAATATTAAATGGTCTTAAGAAAACTAATTAAGCTTCTTATGCTTAACATGATAATAGAAATCAAAGTTTGCATGCCAGGCATAATACAACAATTCTAAGTACTAAATCTATTGCTAGATGGTAATAAAGGATAGTTCCATGCACACAGCAACTCTTGCTCCATTTTCAATGCTAGGGATCATCTCACATCCTCAGCCTTTTGTTATCACTTAAGATCTGCTAAAAAAGTGCACAATGAGCACTAGGAATTTAGAGTCAAGCACCCAATTGATGAAAAGAGAATCGTAAAATTAGATTCAATGAGGAATACTCCAGAAGATGATATTCTTATTCCTTTGGTTGGCCAGGAATATAGGGCAGTTCCACTTTGAGTGCCTTGTATTTAATAAGACTATACTTTTCTTTGTCACATCTTTCTTCAGCTCTGCCTGTTTTTCTTTCTACTTTCATTTCTGTCTTTGCGACTTCTTTTCTTTCCAAAAGACTTCTCTTACAGAGTCCATTTCTATAGAAAGTACTGAGCTTTAGAATCTTTATAGAAAGTTGGCATAGCAGCATGTTCATATAGCTCGGCAAAGTACTTAAGTTAATGCATATGGTAGGCAGATGAACGCATATGTCAGTAAGGAGTGCAAATTTATGTCATTCTGAAGATTCTTGGTCTAATAATCAGAGCTTTTAACTCTTCCATCTTTGATCATCATTATGGCAACGATCTTGAAGGCCGTCCTCACTTAATTTTAGCCATTAAACAGTCCGATTTAGTGATCTTATTTTGGCTGTGGACTTTGTTACCAAACAACATCTGTGCAGGTAGCCAGACGTTTGCGTCTGCAGTCTTGAAATCTTTCATATGCACTGAAGCGCAATCAGACATCAGCTCTAACATAAAATATTATCTTTGTTATCTTCATCCTTCATTTATCAGAGATGCTCTCTATTCGCGGGCAGACGGAGCTGCAAGGCATGGAGGTATATCCTGACTTATACCATGATTAACTCTCAGAATGCAGAGAAAGGTCTTAAGGGGTGTTCAGGAGGGCGAATTGCTGATAGTGGGAGTGTTGATCGAGTACAGGTCTCGTGACGTAGGGTCGGGGTTACGGCATTAGTGTTGGGTTGATGGTATTTTTTTTTGTAGAGAGTCAGGGGAGATGTGTTGTGATGTGTGATGTTCTGTGTTAGGATAGAGGTGGACACAATTTGGTTATTTAATTTGATTTTTTAACAAATTAGCTCAACTATTTTTGTGGTCCTACATTTTCTGTGAGATGCAAAATCCCTGTTAATGATTCTAGTGGGTGGTGTAGCCACCAATGACTATCACCTCAGCCTAACATTATTGATGATATGTTAGCTAATGACATGAACAACTGCTATTTCTAGTGTGGTTTGTTATGCTATTGCATGGGGTTGTGGCATCGCAGGTGTGGTTTGTATAGTTTGCAATCTCACATTGCCGTTGAATATTGATCCACTTTTTGTAAGTCAGAGCGTGACCATAGGTCGAGTATTAATTTTGGTTCCTAATGGTCTCTACGGTTCCAATATGTAGGGGCCTTAGTCAGTCGAGCCGTATACGCATCCGAAATGGGCCTATTGGTGAAGGACATGTTTGGTGGCTTGGATTGAGGAGCGCAGCTGATAGTCTTGAATTCTATGACTATTGTCGGGTGCGAGAACTAATCAGTGTGCCGGGAGGTTACCAAGTGGCTCTAATGGGAATTGTGCGGGTGGGCGGGGTGGGGTTGGGGGGGGGGAGGGAAGACTTAGACCTTAATCTTTTCTGGAAGATTTGGATTTAGGCTCTATTTAAACCTTGGACTTGCATACATAAACATTATGATTGTATGGATTAGGCTTGACTTATAGCCACCTCAGTTAGACTTGAAGCCAACAATATGGCCAGGAGATGGACTGATGATAAGAATGATGCGCATTACGTTGATTAGAATTGCATTCGAGTCGAGTAGCTCTAATTAAAAATACTAGTCGGTCGTAATCTGACCAATGTACCTATGAGAGCCCGATTAAGGTGTATTGAGCGGCAGAGAGTCAAATCGGATTACCGTCACATCCAGACGTTCAACACTGAGCCTAGATTGATCTTCTTTGTGCGGATGTACTATGATTTGACTTCGAGATTGATTCTATTAGCTTATCATTTAGCATTTGTCCTCTACCGCACTTGATTCTAGTTGATCAACCGTTAAGAATAAATTAAGCCACCAAGTATGAACCATTTTACTGAATAGGTCTATAGTCTAAGAAATTCTCAATTTTAGGACAGCTATAATTATAATTATTGTAGAGTTTTTAATTAAGTTTACAGGGAGTGTGTAGCGTAAGAGGGAGACGTATTAAATAGACAAGGTTTCAGGGGTTTGGGATCTAGTGGAATTTTGAAGGAACAGGATAGCGTTGTATTGATTGGGGTGATTAAAGCGAGGACTACTAGATAGCCGAGCCGAGGGGAGAAGGGCGGGTAGGCTGGCGGCAGTAGAACGAGGCGAGTAAGAAGGGGGGGAGGAGTGGTGCTTTAAAAATGAGGTTTCGAGGTACGGTAGAGTGGATGTCCAAGGCGGTGGAAATGTTTTAAATGCAGAAATGACAGAAATTGGGACAGCAGTGTGTGAGTGAGGAGAGTAGGTGTGGCCTTAGGATTAGCGCAGAGGTTGAGGGGATTGACTAGGTGGTGGTGTGAGTACATTCTAGGCGGCGAGGTGAGGTGCATAGATAATTGTTTGCTAGTAAGGCTAATAAAGTGGAGCTTTGATGGTTCTATAGTTGATGAGTGTGGTGCAGTGTGTAGTGTGGTGCTGTAGAGAGTTACGTCATTGTGTTAGTTAGGAGATGGGCAGATGGGGGATAATTTCATATTTCAGAGTTGAAAAATTAACATGATAATCAGTTATTAATATAAATTGCTACCGACATAGGATCACACGGGTGGGATCTGATCGGAAGTTGTGTTACAAGTTTTCTTCGTAGATGAGTCTTAGTCTACGTGTGAAGCGTGGAGCGGGGGGAGTGTAGTATCGTTGAGTAGAAGAATGAGGGGAGGTAAGAGCTGAGTGCTGGAGGTTGAGTGGACCTACTCCTTCGAATGTGATGTGTGAAGGAGGGGTCTAAGCGCTGTCTCTTCGACTGACTGGAGGACGTGACAGATCGGGGGGTGATGGGTGTAGGTGTGTCTGTGTCTGGACGCTGTGAGAGTGGCGATCGGGAAGGAGTTCGAGGGGGCTGTTGGGTATGTGTGTGTATTTTTGTGGTTGTTGTGATGGTATTTATCAATAGGCTCGATTGTTGATGGGAAGCCGGTCTGGAACCCTGACTGTAGATGGTGTATGTGGTGAGTGAGACTGTCTGGTGTGGAAGGCTGGAGAGTGCATCGAGGTAGGGGCGAGGTTAGGTATGCTTGTGTTAGAGGCCAGTCCAGGAGTGATTGTGATCATGGAACAGTTCAAGAGTGCGGTAGAATGGGAGGGAGGTCGCGGGTGGATTAGGAGTAGAAGGGAGGGATAGAGATGTTGTGGTAGTTAGAGTTGGAATTGGAGGTTGAAGTGAGGGTGAGTTAGAGGTGCGAGTGGATGAGTGTGCGATGAGCTCGGGTGTTCGAGGGTTAGCGTTAGCCTATCGGATCGAGGGGTTGAAAGGTAGGAAGGATTGTCCACAGAGGGTGCGGTTTCTGGTTATACTCCAAGTTGTGCATGTCGGCAGTTCAGGCTGCTGGTGGGATTTGCTAACCATATCTGTTAGTGTCGACGTGGGGTGAAATTTATGGGAGACAATTTAGATTGATTTAGACGCTACCTGTGTATGTGAGGCATCATTTATAGCTTGTTTTGGTGATACTTAATTGAGTCTTCCTGATTTTAAGTCATCGAAACGATCAGATTTAGGGTTAAGGTAAGATTTACTGCGTTCAAAATATTTCCCTAGTTACTATGCAGATTCAGGTACAATGATATTCGCTAAATTCATTCGTATCTGACTAAGGTCACCATTGAAGAAACTCTGAATTTAGAAATTCTTATCTATGGGTATATTACACATATACCTAGATGAGCCGGAGTGTGGGATACTTTTTTGGACTGATTTGCTCATATCAAGTTGAGCTATGATCAATGAATTTTATCGCTGATATCTTATCTGCGTAGCCCAAGGTATAGAATAATCGTTCCATTGCATTGAATAGTCACTCACGTTTCGCTGAATGAACCTATAGAAATATTGTCACTTGTCCAACATATCACCTTAGAGGATTATCCTAGGGTTTGATGGTTCAGTACGAAAAGATTGTTGGTGCTTCATCGGTAATGGGCCTTGTAGTTTCTATTGGATGAGGTACATCGCCTCTCTGGAGGATGAAGGCTATCTGGCATGGCAGATATACAGGTGCAGTAAGAATGGAGCCGAGTTGGGTAAGTAGATTTACATCCATGCTTAGCTAGGGGCACCTGCAGTAGGACGTAGTGGTCGCATAGTCGAGTCGCAAGCTCTAGCCGAAGGGTTTACTAGACTCTCCAACTACAATGGAACCTTTAGCTCTTTTGGAAGGTTGTGAGGTCCACAATCGACTCCATGATAGTGCAGAGTACGTTCGTCTAGCGCGGGCCCCAGCAAAAGCTACTTGCTAACTGGTACGGCAGTCGCGGCAGCTCTCTAAGCAGTGCGAGGTAGCGCACTGTATGTAGCGATCAATCTACTGTAAGAAAAAGCGATTTGTACACAACTTCCGGATCAATCCCATTCCTCGTGATGATCCTATGTCGGAGAACTTTATGAGTTAATAATGATTATTATGTCTTTGAAATTCAACTCTTGAACTCACTCGCGAATCTATCATTGCTGAACTCAAAGGATGTATCACAGACCACTAAAATACACATATGTGATAGAAATAACCCAATTTATTGCTTGTAGTCAAAATTTATTTTTGCCCTGAGTGTATTACAGTGTAGCCAATTCTGGCTCTAGGCACATATATTAACTTTTCGTAGATTTCATTATGTTTTTGATTTAAAGCATTCCGTTGGCCATCCGATCATAAGAATTGAAGTAGGATTTTAAGAACCCTTCCTTGCTTCGATGGGGATTTCTTATTTGATGCTATAGGGTTCTATGCGTTCAGGTCTTTAATCAGAAATCCAAAGAACTTATTTTCATTCAAATCCTAGATCCAATCCTTGATTTATATTACATATTTGTTTTGAATCCATACTTAATTAAAAATTAAATATATAAATATATTTAGGTCTAAATTGAGAATGTTTTAGGATATAAGACATATTTCATAACAATTGGGTTAATACTGGTGGCTTTAATTAGGTTCTAACGGTTGATCAAACTAGAATCAGTGTCGGTTAGATGGGCATCAGAGTGGCTTAAATGATCAGCCTAATACGAATTTAAGTCTGGCATCAAGGTCAAGTCACGTTAGTATCGATCAGTTAGAGTCAATTAGGCTCAGTGGTTAGGCACTGGATTGTAGGTAATCCGATTGATTGTGGCTCATCATTAGTGTCTAAGGTAGGTTTGGCAGTACGACGGACATAGTTTTTATTCAGGGCTACTCGGACTCGATGCTTCTTATCAAGTTTAATGGGATATCCTTTCCATCAGTCTCACTTACCTGGCCATATTTGTTGGCTAGTTCTAATCTGGGTGGCTAATAATCCAAGCTATCCATTACACTAGGTTAGTATAATGGTTATGGCATGACAGTCAAGTTTAAAGGACCTAAATCAAGATCTCCTAAGAAAAGATTAAGTCCTAAGGTCTTCCACCATTATAGATGTGTGGGGCCTTCCCGGGATGATCTGTTCCGATGATATATGTAGTTCAGTTGCCCTAAGAAGACGTGCAAAAGCATTTTTTTGGTCCTATTAGCATTGGATGATATGGGCTGAGGATGGATTGGCTCCATATTTCGGATACGGTGAAGAGGACCCAATTTAGGAATCCCCATCTATGCAAATGGAGGTCTGACTTAACTAAGAAGAGTGGATCAATATTCTAGGCATGGTTGAGATTTCATTTGATTATTGACAAGCTTGGGGTGCACATGATTAGGATCATTGGATTAAGGTGTTCACTATTGGCTCACCTATTCATCAATAACTGTTAGGTGAGGTGATGAGTCAGTTGGTGGGACTACACCACCCACTAGAAATCATTAATCATGGAGATTTTTGCATCTCTACAGAGAAAATGTAGGGATCCAAGAAAATAGTTGAAGCTAATTTGTTAAAAAATCAAATTCCTAAATAAATTGTTCAAGTCTTAATTACAAAATCTAACTAAAAATTTTGACTCTCTATAGAAAAAAAATGTCTGCATCCAATCCACTAGCCCGTATCCCGAACACTCATAGACTGATCGAATCCAATTATAAGAATTGGCTCCGAAACTTTAAAATTATTTTGGATTCTGAGAAGTTAACTCATGTATTAGTTCAGGATCCTCCCATCTTGCCAGTCCGTCTGTCCGCTGAATAGAGAGCATCTCTTGATAAATGAATGGATGAAGATAACAAGATTAGATAGTATATGTTAGACTCGATGTCTGATGAGCTTCAGTGCCAATATGAAGATATCAAGACTGCCAGCCAAACGTTGGCTCACCTGCAAGAGTTGTTTGGTGAACAAAGTCGCACAGCCAAATATCAGATCACTAAATGACTGTTTAAGGCTAAAATTAGTGATGGACGGTCAGTTCAAGATCGTTGCCTAATGATGATCAAAGACTTGGAAGAGCTTAAGAAGCTCTGAGTGAAGTTAGACCAGAATCTGCAGAATGACATAATTTTGCAATCCTTGACTGATGCATATGGGCAAGTTCATCATGAATTACCATATGCATAAACTTCAAAAGTTCTTTGGCCGAATTAATGAACATGCTGGTTACCGCTGAGCTTTCTATGAAAGGTTCTAAAGGCTCAGTTCTTGCTATGGAAACGGACTTCTTCCAAAAGAAAGTCTTATGGAAAGAAAAAGAAGTCTGCAAAAAGCAGAAGATGAAAGGAGCAAAGAAGAAGAAGGCAGAGCCTGAAGAAAAAGATCGCTGCAAAGAAAAGTGTTTCCATTGCAACAGCGACGGCCATTGGAAGCGGAACTGCCCTACTTACCTGGCCACCCTAAAGAATAAGAAGAAGGAAGGTCCTTCTGGAGGTATGCTCGTTATTGAGTCTAACCTTACGGTTTCTTCTGCATCCAGTTGGGTGCTTGACTCTGGATTCTAGTGCTCATCTGTGCACTTTCATATGCAGGGATCTTGAGGATAGCAGGAGGCTGAGGGATGGAGACATGATCCTACGCATGTCGGTAATGGAGCAAGAGTTGCTGCAGTGGCCATGGGAACATACCCTCTTCGATTACCATCTGGTTTAGACTTAGTTTTGAAAGACTGTTATTATGTGCCTGCAGCTAGCAAGCAGAAATTTGATTTCTGTTTCATGCTTAGCACTAGAAGGCTATGTGATTAGTTTTCTTTAAGGACCATTGTAACATTCTTTATGAAAGAAATAAAATTGCAAAGTGGTTTCCTTATTAACGGATCTTTATCAGCTACATATTGATGTACCCTATTTCTAACTATCGAGCAAAACGTGAATGCCATGTAAAATGACCTAGGGATAGTCCGAAATGATAGATATCTATGGCACCTGAGATTAGGTCATATAGCAGAAGATAGGATCAACAAATTGGAGAAAAATGGGCTATTGAGTCCATTGACTTTCGAGTCATATCCAACTTGTGAATCTTGTCTTCAAGGCAAAATGACCTAAACTCCTCTTTTGTAGGACATGGGGAAAAGGGCCACAGATCTCCTTGCCCTAGTACATACTGATGTGTGCGGCCCATTTGATGTGCCGGCTAGAGGCAATTTTGTCTACTTCATTAATCTTTACCGATGATCTATCTAGGTATGGGTATGTGTATCTTATGAGACACAAGTCTGAAGCTTTTGAAAAGTTCAAAGAATTCAGACATGAAGTAGAAAAACAAACTGAAAAACCCATTAAGGTTCTTCGATCAGATCGAGGAGGTGAATACCTTAGTCAAAGGAATTCCTAGACTATCTCAAGGAAAAATGGCATAGTCTCTCAATGGACTCCACCTAGGAACACCTCAACTCAATGGGAATTTCAGAATGGAGAAATCGGACCCTATTAGATATGGTCCGATCCATGATGAGCTTCACAGACCTTCCTGATTTTCTTTGGGAGACACTCATTGTTAACTTCAATTATATCTACTGAATAGGGTTTCCCTCTAAAACCATTCCTACCACACCGTATGAGATATGGCATGGTAAGAAACCAAGTCTGAGTCATCTCAAGAATTTGGGGTTGTCCGGCTCATGTCAAAAGACAACAAGCGGATAAGTTAGAGTTTAGGTCCTTTAGAGCTTCGATTCATAGGATATCCTAAAGAGTCATTAGGATACTATTTCTACATTCCAGAAGACCACAATGTGATTGTGAGTCGACATGCCATCTTTCTTGAAAAATAGTTTATTCAAGATAGCGGCATTGGAAAGCAGATTCAAGCTTGATGAGAAAGTCTCACAAGTAGCAACGAGCTAAGGACCAATTGGAACCAAATCAGGTTGAGCCAATAAGAACACTACCTCCTCCACCTCGTAGATCGAAAAGAGTTTTCCATCCCCCTGAAGAGATACTTAGGTATTATTTCAGAGGAAAGTAGAGAAAATGTTCCTCATAGGTAATGGTGCTCATGGTGATGATCCCAAAACCTACAACGAGGCGATATCAGATATCGACTCCGAGAAATGGCTAGAGGCAATGCAGTCAGAAATTGACTCGATGCACTCAAACCAAGTCTGGACCTTGGTAGATCCACCAGAAGGTATAGTACCTATTGGGTGTAAATGGATCTTCAAGAGAAAGATTGGTGGTGCAGATGGGAAATGTGGAGACATTCAAGGCTAGACTAGTGGCAAAAGGTTATAGTCAAGTGCGAAGGCATTGACTATCAGGATACCTTTTCCCAGTGGCTATGCTAAAATCCATCCGCACATTGCTTGCCTATTGCAGCCTATTTCGATTATGAAATATGGCAAATGGATGTGAAAATGGCATTCTTAAATGGATATCTTGAGGAAGATATCTATATGGAACAGCCGCTAGGTTTCACATCCAGTGATACTGATCACAAGGTTTGCAAGCTGCAAAGGTCCATATATGGACTTAAGCAAGCATCTCGGAGCTGGAACACTCGTTTCAATGATGTGATCAAAATTAGTTTGGTTTCATCAAAAATGAAGAGGAACCATGTGTTTTCAAAAAGGTCAGTGGGAGCGCTGTTGTCTTCCTCGTATTGTACGTGGATGACATCCTCCTTATTGGGAATGATATTTCCCATGATGACCACAGTCAAATTATGGTTGTCCAAGGAATTCTCCATGAAAGACCTAGGTGAAGCATCCTTTATTCTAGGAATTAAGGTCTATAGGAGATAGACCGAATAGGATGCTAGGACTTTCACAGAAGATGTACATAGAGGAAGTACTAAAGAGGTTTAGTATGGAAAACTCTAAGAGGGGATTAATACCCTTCAGACATGGTATTCATCTTTCCAAGAAGATGTGCCCAAGCACACCTGAGGAAATAGAATGCATGAGCAAGATCCCTTATGCTTCTGCAATAGGGAGCCTCATGTATGCCATGCTATGTACACGACCTGATATAGCCCATGCTGTGAGTGTCACAAGCAGATATCAGTCAAATCCAGGTGAAGAACACTGGACTTCTGTGAAATGTATCCTTAAGTACTTGAGAAGAACTAAGGATATGATGTTGGTCTTTGGTAATGGAGAACTCCAAGTCCTAGGGATACACAGACTCGGATTTTCATGTCCGATATAGATGATCGAAAGTCGACATCTGGGAGTCTGTTTGTGTGCAATGGTGGTGCTGTCAGCTGGAAGAGTTCCAAGCAAACAGTGATAGCAGATTCCACCATGGAAGCAGAATATATCACTGCATCAGAAGGCTGCGAAGGAGATATTCTGGTACAAAAAGTTTATCGCAGAAGATCGAAGTAATGCCATCAGATGCCATTCCTATATACTGCAATAACAATGGTGCCATAGCTCTTGCTAAGGAGCCAAGGTCTCATTAGAAATCCAAGCACATCGAGTGGTGATACCACCTCATCCGCGATTACCTCGAGAAAATTTATGTTGAGGTCAAGAGAGTCAACTCTGCAGATAATGCGGCAGACCCACTCACAAAGTTGTTGGGTCAGTAGAAAATCGAAACCCACCTTGAAAAGATGGGACTTAGATTTATAGCCAATTAGCTTTAGGTCAAGTGGGAGTTTGTTAGATATGAGTGCCCTAGAAGCCAGAATTGGCTAATACTTATAATACACATCTAAGGGCAAAATTATAATTTTAACTATAAATAATAAAATGGATTATTTTCTATCATAGTGTGTATTTGAAAGTGTCTGTGATACATCCCTTGAGTTAATGAAAATTATAGTTCATATTTTTAAGAGTTGAAAATTTAAGACATGAATTTTCATTATTGACTCATAAAATGCTTTCGACTATAGGATCATCATGAGGATGGTGATTGATCTGAAAAGGTTGGATGTACGATCGCATTCTCTTTAGGGTAGATGAGTCTTGAGTCTATGGTGTAGAGATATCGGAGCGAGAGTATAGGTACTCGTTAGAGAACAAGGGTACTGAGCGTGACTACCTCGAGCAGTCATGAGGAAGTCTACTTTCTCATCAATGACTGGCTTGAAGCTGCAGTAGTGTGTCTGATTCTTTGACCTAAGGTGCATTGGCAGTTCACCTTGAGGGTGTTATAGTTTGATTACACCATAACTCGGTCTCCTAGCCATTTAGAATTCTGAGGTGTATGTTGGCTATAGCATGTTCATTGTAGGAATTGTATTGCACTAATAGGGGATCTGTCTACCTTGGTAGATGAGAAGCTGTCCTATGATGATCATGAGAATCAAGTCCATAAGCCCATAGCCATGGTAGAGTGAAATAATAGAAAGCATTTCTATTAGGATTTTCACATCAGACTTGAATTGAATGATTAATTCATATGACGGAAATTAGGGTTTGACGAGATCAACTTAACCCTAATCCGATCAGGACTCAAAATAGAGAAACTTAATCACACAGGTAACTGCACCAAGAGGATAGTTTTCAGTTCTGATGGGTTGCCACCATATGCTGCTAGGTGTCACTAGTGTATTTTGGGAGCAATTAGAATGATCTGGATGATCGACCATACTAGTTGTCTGAATCAAAAAAATTCTGATCCATTGGAAGGTGTTTCGATGATGTCGATGATAGAGATCATGACATATCCCATTACCATACGGAACTGAACCTAATTGGATCATACAAATAAGATTTTGGATTTAGATATCATTAATTAGACTAATCCAGTTCGATTGATTTGAATAAGATTCAGTTAGGTTCAAGAAAATCGTGCTAGCACACGATTGAGCCTAATGTTCTCCTTCAACAATCATTAAAAGTTGTCTCGACTAAGCCAAATGTGTTTGGACTTACTCAGGAACCTTTACTTTGTCTGACTGGAGCTTGTCCAGGTCTAAAAAAGGTTGTCTTAATTTATGAGATAAATTTGAGACAATACCTGCCATTTTTCATCATCTGCTAAATTTTGTCTTTTGATTTTGATCAAACGTTGACCTTTGACACTTAGATATCTACTCATGTGTTATGCACCTATAGGACAAAAGAAGGATCTTTGTCCCCTTGCTAAAAAGAAGAAAGGGAGGGGGCGCATGCCTAGGGAGGCATGCGCCCAAAGAGGATGATGCCTGGAGTCCCGTATAGATGGGACTTTGGGTTGCTTCATGCTCTCTACTTGGGTGGCGCCAAAGACTCTTCTTTGACCAGTCTTGGCACCACCTAAGGAGGTTTGTGAGAGACTCTAATCTGATTAAATTAGTTGATGTCATTCCACCAATCAGATTTAGATCTGATTGCACAAAGAGCCATGATTAGTCGGGATGATGTGTTACTGCATGGTGCAGCAGGATCTATATAAACCCTATCTGCATCTTGGATTTAGAGTTTCTACCCTTTGCCCATGACACATAGCCCCTCTCCCTCCTTCTTCATGCCACCTTCTGCTTCTCTCTCTCCTCTCCATGCCCATGAGGTTTTGGGCTCCAATTTGGTGCGATCCAAGCAAGAGAAAGGCAATAGGGAAGAAAGAAGGCAACACTGCTGCAAGAGACAATAATTGATCTTCAAAAGGTGTTTTGAAGTTCTTTAAGATCAGATCCATATTTGATTTTTGGAGCATAGATTGAGAAGGAGAAGATCTCCAGATCTTGTTTGAGTCAAAATCGGTAGAGGCCAGGTGCTTGCTTGGCTACATCTAGAACCTGAGGCAAACATCAGGATCATCATAGGATAATAGGATTACCCATAACAAGATATAATTAAATTAGATTTATTTTATTTTATTTTATTTTTATTTTATCAGATTAATAAAATCATATTTGAAGTATCTTAGACTGATTTGGATTTAAGAGAAAATTTTTTGAAATATCCCTCTTGAACAAATTAAGATCTGAACGAACCTGACCCGAGAAACAGGGTTTTTTCTTCTCGTGCTTCATAGTTGCCACTAATTTGGCTGACCACTAGATGAAAATCATTGTAGACTTGAAGCTGATCTACTTTTAACTCTCTTGCTATTTTTAATCTGATGATCAGTGCTTTATATTCGACCCCATTATTAGTTATAGAAAATTCGAAGCATAGCGCATACTCGGTGATGACTCCCTCGGGGTTAACTAAGACTAACCCCGCACCTGCTCCAATAGAGTTGGATGAACCATCTACATACAGAGCCTAAAAACCTTCAGAAAGGTCGGCACTTTCTTCGAGGAGGCTCGATTGCAACCATGTGATGTCAGTCTCGTTCTGCTTAAGCTCGACTTTATCTAAAATGGTACATTCAACTATGAAGTCGGCTAGTGCTTGAGCCTTGATTACTGGTCGAGGTCGGTAGTTGATGTCGAATTTTGTTAATTCAATGGCCCATTATTAGATATATGTGCCCTAGAAGCCAGAATTGGCTGACACTTGTAATACACTTCTAGGGGTAAAATTATAATTTTAACTAAAATCAATAAAATGGATTATTTTCTATCACATATGTGTATTTAGAGTCTATGATACATCCTTTGAGTTAATGATAATGATAATTCATATTTTCAAGAGTTGAAAATTTAAGACATGAATAATCATTATTGACTCATAAAATGCTCCCGACCATAGGATCATCATGAGGATTGTGATTAATCCGAAAGATTGATGTACAATCGCTTCTCTTTAGTAGATGAGTCTTGAGTCTACGGTGTGGAGACACCAGAGCGAGAGTATAGGTACTCGTTAGAGAATGAGGGCACTGAGCGTGACCACCTCGAGTAGTCATTAGGAAGTCTACCTTCTCGTCAATGACTGACTCGATGCTGCAGTAGTGGTGTGTCTGGTTCTTTGACCTGAGATGCATCGGCAGTTCACCTTGAGGGTGTTATAGTTTGACTACACCATTACTCGGTCTCCTAGCCATATGGAACCCTGAGGTGTATGTTGGCTATAGCATGTTCATTGTAGGAACTGGATTGCATCAAGATGGAATCTATCTACCTCGGTGGTAGAGGAGCAGCCCTATGATGATCATGAGAATCAAGTCCAAAAGCCCATGGCCATGGCAGAGTGAAATAATAGAAAGAGTTTCTATTTAGGTTTTCACATTGGACTTGAATCGAATGATTACATCATATGACAGAGACTAGGGTTTGACGAGTTCACCTTAACCCTAATCTGATCGGGGCTCAAGATAGAAGAACTTAATCACACAGGTAGCTGCACCAAGAGGTTCGCATTCAGCTCTGATGGGTTGCCACCATATACTGCTAGGTGTCACTGGTGGATTTTGGGAGCAATTAGAATGATTTAGATGATCGATCATTCTAGCTGTTCGAATCAGAAGAGTTCTGATCCATCGAAAGGAGTTTCGATGATGTCGATGATAGAGATCATGACATATCCCATTACCATACAGAACTGAACCTAACTGGGTCACACAAATAAGGGTTTGAATCTGGTGATCATCAATTGAACTGATCCAGTTCAATTGATCTGAATGAGATTCAATTAGGTTCAAGAAAATCGTGCTAGCACTCGATTGAACCTAACGTTCTTCTTTTACTATCATAAATAAGTTGTCCTGACTGAGCCAAAGGAGTTTGTGCTCAATCAGAGGCCTTCACTTTGTCTGACTGGAGCTTGTCCAAGTCAGAAAAGGTTGTCTTATTTTGTAAGACATTACCTACCATTTTTGGTCACCTGCCATTTCTCGTCCTTTGACTTTGGTCAAAAGTTGACCTTTGACTGATCAAATGTTGACCATAGATACTTTGACTTCTCTCCATATGTCACACACCTATTGGAGGGCTGGTGGGGGCTTGTCCCCCTGCCAGAACCTGGCAAGGAGGGGGGTGCACGCCACCCTTGGCGTGTGCCCAAGTTGGAGACGCCCAGGAGTCCCTGTTGGATAGGGACTCCATCTCCTTTTTGGTTTCCAATTAGAGTTCTCCTAAGAACTAACTTTGACTGGTCTTAGGCACTCTCTAAGAAGGAATCCAGGGGACTTTATTCCCACCAATCAAATTTAGATCTGATTTCACAAAGAGTTGTGATTGACTGGGAAGAAGAGGAGTTGGATCACAGCATAGTCTATAAATAAGACCCTGCGCCCAACTCAAATTATGATTGGAAATTAAATTAACAATTCCCATGCCCCAAGGCCTGCCTCTCCCCTCTTCCTCCATGCCAAACCCACCTTCTCCCTCTCCTCTCCACGTCCAAAGGAAGTTTGGACCCTTGGTTGGTGCAATCCAGATCAAGAGAAAGGCGATCACTGAAAGCTAGAAGGCTGCGCTGCTGCAAAGGACAACTGCTGATCTTCAAAAGGAGTTTTGAAGATCCTCCAGATCAGATCCAGATCTAATTTTTGGAGATGTGATAGAGAAGAAGAGGATCTCTAGATCTAGCCTGAGTGGATACCGGATAGAGGACCAGGCACTTGCGTGGCTTAGATCCAGAACCTTCCGCTGCTTACAGGATCATCAATGGGTAATAGGATTACCCTACTTCAAGGTAAATTAAAATTTGATTTAATTTATTTAGATTTTATTTTTAAAATAATAAGGAATTAGATCTAAAATATCCTAAGATTTGATCTAGGATTAAATTTTTTTTTTTAAAATATATCTCTTGATCTGATCAGATCTGAACGAACTTGGTCCGAAAAATCAGGATTTCCCTTCAACTGGTATCAGAGCCAAGGTTCTAGATTGTTTAGATTAAATTTTAAATTTATTTTAATTAAAAAATAAATGATTTTTTTCAGATGTCACATGAGATGTGATCAGATCTGAAATTCAGAAAAAATTAAAATTAAATAATTTGGATCTAAGATTAGAAAATATGCATGACTAGTTCTAAAATAGAATAGTTCTATAGAATAGTCTTGCATGTTTTTAATTTAATTTAATTAAATCATATTTTAGATTTATTTATTTATTATTTTTTGATATTATAATTATTATAATAACATCTAAAAAATAGAAAATAAAAATTATTTAATTTTAAATATCATATGAGATATGATTGATGCATGTCTAGACTAGTTGTAGAATAGTTCTACATAATTGTCTAGATTAGAAGTTTATTTTGATTAAGATCAATTTAAATCTAATTTTTTAGATTATTATGAGATAATTTAGATCTAAAAATATGCATGATTCGATACATGAGATGTATGCAAAATATGCCATGATTAGATCTAATTTGTATATGAGATATATGATATAGATCTAAAACATTTTGTAGTATTACATGTTCCTGATTAAGGCATTCCTCTTGGCCGTCCGGTCATAAGAACGAAGAAGGATTTAAAGGCCCTCTCTTCCCATCCGATGGGATGTTCTTATGACGTGTAGGGGTGCTGCACGTTCGTCCTTAATCAGAAACCCAAAACTTACTTTCTGCAAAACCCTAGATCCTGAAACCCTAGGATTTATTGTGCATATTTTATTTATGAACCCTACTTAATTAAGAATTAAGATTATGGAATATTAATTAGGTCTAAAATTAAGAATTTTAGATCTAAGACATATTCATAATACTGGGTTCGGGCTTGGGTAGCTCAATTAGGTCTAAGCGGATTGATCAAACCTGAATCAAGAGTTGGTTAGATGGGATCAACAATGCTTAAATTGACCAGCCTAATAGGATTAAGTCTGGGTCAAGATCGAGTCATGATCAAGCAAGACCTAATTAGGCTCAGAGGTTAGAGTCTGGATTGTAGGCTAACCCAATTGGTTCTGGCTCAATAATTTGGTGTCTAAGGATAAGTTTGGCACATACGACCGACTGATTTTTAATTGGAAGCTACTCGACCTGAATGCGCATTCTTGTACGAGTTAATGGCATATTCCTTCCACCGGTCTCACTTACCTAGCCATATCTGTTGACCCAGTTCTGATCTGAGGTGGTCAATAATCCGAGCTAACCCATGCCACTAGGTTAGTCATAATTGTTATGACTATGACAAGTCTAGTTTAATGAGACCTGAATCAATTCTTCCTAAGAAAAGATTAAGTCTGAGGTCTTCCACCATTGTAGATGTGCGGGCCCTTTCTCGGGGTTGATTTTATTCTCGGACTGGATACAGTGGCTCAGTTGCACCAAAAAGATGCAACCATGTCTATTAGGCATTGGATGCTATGGGCTGGAGGATGAGTTGGGCTCAATATTTCGGATACGGTGAGAGACTCAATTAGGAATTCAGTCTGTGCAAATGGTGGGTCTGACTTAACTAAGGAGTGGATCAATATTTCGGATACGGTGAGATTCATGAATTAGAGACCAAGTTTGGGTGCACCATGATTAGAGAATCATTGAACAAGAGTTGTTCACTCATTGGCTAACCCATCACCAATAACTGTTAGGTGAGGTGATGAGTCAGTTGGTGAGACCGCACCACCCACTAGAAATCATTAATCATGGAGATTTTCGCATCTCTACAGAGGGAGTGTAGGGATCCAAAAAAATAGTAGGAGCTAATTTATTTAAAAATAAAATTTCTAAACAAATTGGTCAAGTCAGAATTATAGTATCTAACTAGAATCTTTGACTCTCTATAGGAAAATGTCTGCGTCCAATCCATTAGCACGTATCCTGGATACACATAGACTGACCGGATCCAATTATAAAGATTGGCTCAGGAAACTACAAAATCATTTTGGGTTCCGAGAAGTTAACCCATGTATTGGACCAGGACCCTCCCACCTTACCAGCCCGTCCATCCACTGAACAGAGAGCGTCTCTAGAAAAATGGATAGACGAAGATAATAAGGCCAGATATTACATGTTGGGCTCGATGTCTGATGAGCTCCAGCGCCAACATGAAGATATCGGGACTGCTCGCCAAATGTTGGCTCACCTACAGGAGATGTTTGGTGAACAGAGTCGCGCAGCCAAGTATCAAGTCACGAAATGACTTTTTAAGGCTAAGATGCGTGATGGGCAGTCAGTCCAAGATCACTGTCTGATGATGATCAAGGACATGGAAGAGCTTGAGAAGCTCGGTGTGAAGTTAGACTTGGATCTGCAGAACGATATTATTCTGCAATCCTTGACTGATGCATATGGGCAATTCATCATGAATTACCACATGCATAAACTTCAAAATTTCTTGGCCGAATTAATGAATATGCTGGTCACCGCTGAGCTTTCTATGAAAGGTTCTAAAGGCTCAGTTCTTGCTATGGAACGGACTTCTTCCAAAAGAAAGTCTTATGGAAAAGAAAAAGAAGTCTGTGAAAAAGCAAGAAGGTGGAAGGAGCAAAGAAGAAGAAGGCAGAGCCGAAGATGAAAGCCGCTGCCAAAGGAAAGTATTTTCATTGCAACAGCGACGGCCATTGGAAGCGGAACTGCCCTACTTACCTGGCCACCCTGAAGAACAAGAAGGAAGGTCCTTCTGGAGGTATGCTCGTTATTGAGTCTAACCTTACGATTTCTTCTGCATCCAGTTGGGTGCTTGACTCTGGTTCTAGTGCTCATCTGTGCACTTCCATGCAGGATCTTGAGGATAGCAGGAGGCTGAGGGATGGAGACATGATCCTACATATCGATAATGGAGCAAGAGTTGCTGCAGTGATGCCGTGGGAACATACCCTCTTCGATTACCATCTGGTTTAGACTTAGTTTTGAAAGACTGTTATTATGTGCCTGCAGCTAGCAGGAATTTGATTTCTATTTCATGCTTAGCACTAGAAGGCTATGTGATTATCTTCTTTAAGGACCATTGTAACATTCTTTATGAAAGAAATAAAATTGTAAATAGTTTTCTTATTAACGGTCTTTATCAGCTACATATTGATGTACCCGTTCTAACTATCGAGCAAAACGTGAATGCCAAATGACCTAGGGATAGTCCAAACGACAGATATCTATGGCACCTGAGATTAGGTCATATAGCAGAAGATAGGATCAACAAATTGGAGAAAAATGGGCTATTGAGTCCATTGACTTTCCGAGTCATATCCAACTTGTGAATCTTGTCTTCCAAGGCAAAATGACCAAACTCCCTTTTGTAGGACATGGGGAGAGGGCCACAGATCTCCTTGCCCTAGTACATACTGATGTGTGCGGCCCATTTGATGTGCCGGCTAGAGGTAATTTTATCTACTTCATTACCTTTACCGATGATCTGTCTAGGTATGGGTATGTGTATCTTATGAGACACAAGTCTGAAGCTTTTGAAAAGTTCAAAGAATTCAGACATGAAGTAGAAAAACAAACTGAAAAATCCATTAAGGTTCTTCGATCAGATCGAGGAGGTGAATACCTTAGCCAGGAATTCCTAGACTATCTCAAGGAAAATAGCATAGTCTCTCAATGGACTCCATCAGGAATACCTCAACTCAATGGGATTTTAGAATGGAGAAATCAGACCCTATTAGATATGGTCCAATCCATGATGAGCTTCATAGACCTCTCTGATTTTCTTTGGGGACACTCATTGTTAACTTCAATTTATCTACTGAATAGGGTTCCCTCTAAGACCGTTCCTACCACACCGTATGAGATATGGCATGGTAAGAAACCAAGTCTGAGTCATCTCAGAATTTAGGGTTGTCCGACTCATGTCAAAAGACAACATGGCCTCAAACTTTTTCTTTCACTAGTTGATGCTTGGGATCAATGGCCAGTCGATATTCCATAACCTTGGCATCAATCTTAGGTGTTGGGGATAAACCCCATTCTCGCCGAAGTCCAGTTTAATGCTTGGCATAATGCAACCGATAATCATGAAAGACCTTCGATCGAGAATTCCCCCTCTAGTGGCCAAACTCCAACCGAACTCCTCCACTTCTCCAGCTGTCGAACTTCAGCTGAACTCCTCCACTCCTCCAGCTGCTGAGCTCTAGCCAAACTCCTTCGGGAGCCGAACTCCTTTTAGATTTCTCCTTCAGTCGAATTTCTATAAGAGTCAAACTCCTTACAGATTTCTCCTTCAGTCGAGATCCTTAAAGAGCCAAACTCTTTTCGGACTTCTCCTTCAATCGAGATCCTCCAGGAGCCAAACTCCTTCTGGACTTCTCCTTCAATCAAGCTCCTCTAGGAGCCGAACTCCTTATGGATTTCTCTTTCAGTCAAGCTCCTTTTGGAGCCACTCCTTCCAGATTTCTCCTTTAGTTGAGATCCTTCAGGAGTTGAACTCCTTCTAGATTTCTCTTTGAGTCGAGCTCCTCCAGGAGCCGAACTCCTTACATATTTTTCCTTCAGTCGAGATCCTCTAGGAGCCAAACTCCTTTCAAATTTCTCCTTCAGTCAAGCTCCTCTAGGAGCCGAACTTCTTATGGATTTCTCCTTCAGTCAAGCTCCTTCCGGTATCCACTCGGATCAGATCTAGATGTTGTCTCCTACTGGATCTGATCTTCAAAGATTAGATCTGAAGTCTTTCCATAGAGCCTTCGAACTAATCTTTGAGGGTAGCACCTTCATCTCTCGATTTGGGAACTAGTCGTGCAACTTTTGCAGGATCAGGGACAAACCTTTGATCTCTGATTTTCACCCAACCCCTTTGGCATGGAGAAGAGGAAGAGGAGCAGATAAAGGGGCATGGAGATGGTGGGAGAGGTAGGGCTTCACCGTAGGAAAATTTTGATGCACAATAGCTTGTGCAGGGCCCTTTAAATAGACTAAAGGAAGAGTCCCTTTGCATGTGACTTTGACCAGGTCCAAGATATCATGCAGAAGGACTCTACATTGATCTCCATGCCTCACACCTAAATTTCTTTTATTTTTGTTGCACAAAACTCAAAGAAAAAGTGGCATGGAGATGGGATAAGAAGAGTAGATGGCGCAAGGCTCTTATCTTCCAAGAGTTTGATTTGGATCAAACTCTTTGACCTAGTCAAAACAATTTGAATTGGGTTCTCCACGTTTATCCATATGGGGCACACACTTAGAGGAATGTGCCCCCTCTCCCCTCTTCACATAATGCCTAGGGTGTGTGCCCCGAGAAAATCTCCAGGGGGTGCATGCCTCCTATCCTTTAATTTCTGCAAAGGAGAATGTTAGCTTCAATCATGTGCTAGCACGATTTGGCTAGCACGTAATGTCTAGGCGCTCTTATCTTGTCTTGTTTTCATCCGATGGATTAGGACAAGCCTAGATTAGATTAGGATAATATTTTTTTGATCTGAATAAGTTCTAGTCAGACTAGGATAGAGTTTTTGGATGAGCCAAATCCAATTTAGCTCAGTCGAGATAAATCAAAAAGACTATAGAAGAAGAATATTAGGTTCAATCATATGCTAGCACCATTTCTTTGAACCTAATTAGATCTAATCCAAATCAATCAAACTGGGTTAGCCCAATTGATGACATCCAGATCCAAACCTTTATTTGTGTGACCTAGTTAGGCTCAACTCTATATGGTAATGGGACATGTTGCGATCTCCATCATCGACATCATCGAAATATCTTTTGATGGATCAGAATTCTTCTGATTCATCCAATTAGAATCATCGATCATCAAGATAATTTTAATTGATCCTAAAATCTACTAGTGACACCTAGTAGTATATGGTGGTAATCCATCAGAATCAAATTGCAAACCTCTTGGTGCAGCTACCGTGCAATTGGGTTCTTCTATCATAAGTCCTGATAGGATTAGAGTTAAGATAAACTTGTCAAACCCAAACACCTATCATATGAATGAATCATTCGACTTGAGTTTGATGTGAAATCCTAATAGAAACTCCTTTCTATTATTTCACACTACTATGGCTATGGATTTTAGAACTCGATCTCATGATCATCATAGGACCACTCCTTTATGGAGGTTGATAGATCCCATCTTAGTGCGATATAATTTCTAAAATGAACATGCTATAGCCAACATACACCTCAGGATTTCAAATGGCTAGGAGATCGAGTTATGGTGTAGTCAAACTATAATACCCTCAAGATGAATTATCAATGCACCTCAAGTCAAAGAACCATACACACGCTGCAGCATCAAGCTAATCATCGATGAGAAGGTAGACTCTCTTACAATGGATTGAGGTGGTCATGCTCAGTGTCCTCATTCTCAACGAGTATTATATTCTCACTCTGATGTCTCCACACCGTAGACTTAAGATATATCTATCCTAAAAAATTGATCGTACACTAATATTTTAGATCGATCACCATCCTCATAATGATCCTACGATCGAAAGCAGTTTATGAGTTAATTATGACAACACAAGCCTTAAATTCTCAATTCTTAAGAATATATATTATCATACTCATTAACTCAATGGATGTATCACAAACACTTTAATACACAATGTCATAGATTAAATAATCCATTTATTAATTTTAAATCAAAATTATGAAAATGTTCCAAGAAAGTATTTTATAAGTATCGATCAATCTGACTTCTAGGGCACACATCTAACAAACTCCTACTTGACCTAAAGGCAATTAGCTACAAATCTAAGTCCTATCTTCTTAAGATGGGCTTCGATCTTCTATTAGCCTAAAGACTTCGTTAGTGGGTCAACTGCATTATCTGCAGTGTTGACTCTCTTAACATCGATATATCCTTTTTGAGATAATCATGGATATTATGAAAAATATTATTATATTATGAAAAATATTATTACTATCTGCTTGGAACTCTTTCAGCTTATAGCACCACCATTGCATACAAATAGACTCCGAGATGTCAACTTTCGATCATCTATATCAAACATAAAATCTAAGTCTGTAAACCCTTGAACCTTGAGTTTTCCATGCTAAACCTCTTCGGCTCCTCCTCTATGTCCATATTCTATGAGAGACCCAGCATCCTCATCAGTCTATCCCTATAGATCTTAATTTCTAAAATGAGGGATTCTTCTTTTAGGCCTTTTATAGAAAAACTCCTTAGATAACTATATTTTGATCGAGGTCAACATGAGAATATCATTCCCGATCAGGAGGATGTCATCTACGTATAGTATGAGAAAGACAACAGTGCTTCCATTAACTAATTTGAACTCATAGGGATCCTCCTCATTGTCGATGAAATCAAATAATTTGATTACATTATTGAAACATGTTGCCCAGCTATGCAACCCAAGAGAAGAATGTGAATTGAGATTTTAAAATTTAAAACCTAATTTAGAGTTACCAAGATTATGTGATGATATGCAAGTTGTATTTGGTGGATGATTTAAGTGAGGTGAAAAGATAAATAGTAAGAGAGCAAGAATTTAATAAAATAAAGATAAAGAGACAGCAAGCACACTACAAACAAGCAAGATTTATAGTGGTTCCATGCCAATCTTGCACCTACATCCACTCCCCCGGCTCCTACTTGAAAATTTAAATCCACTAAATATATTCAATCTGAATACACTGTTGGAAACCTCCAACCCTAGCTATTTCACTTATTTTTTGAGTATAAGCCAATCCTATACAATCCAATTCAAGGTTCGGATCAATCTTCTCAAATTTTGGAACACTCCTAAAACTTTAAAATAAGACAAAAATAGAGTATGAGAGTTGATGACTAAAAAAATATAAGTTTAGCTTCTTTAATGAGCAAATAAAATTTTAAGAATACTTTACACAACAAAGGAGGAAGCTTTTCAAATTTTTCTCAAGATTGTTGAAGACTTGAATTAGCTCTTGAGAGGTAGGTGAACTTAAAATGAAAGCTTCTTTTCTTGGAAAGGGCTTTTAGCTTAGGGCTGAAATAAATGCTTGAATCTCTTATTTTCTTTCCTCCTTTTTGAGCCTTTATATCTTCAATAAGTGATAGAGAAATCTAGGTAGGTTTAGAGCCATTGGAGGGCTTTAAATGTGCATTAAATATGATAAAAATAGACTAAAAAATAGCCATTATGAAATTTTTCCATTGCAGGAGTTGACCCCTAGGTCGTCCCCTATAGAGGTCGTAGGGGATGACCTCTATGATCGAAAATAGAAAAACCCCATGTTCTATATTGTTGACCTTTGGAATAGCAGAGGTCAATCCTGAGGTCAACCTCTGTACCAAGGGTCGACCTCAGGGTCATTTCCTTTGGTATGCCAGCCAAAGAATAGTGTGCCTTCCAAAATATGCATCTAAAATTATGGGACTTCCTCCAAAAGATCAGAAATCTTTTATACTTGCTCTTGAAGCTTTCGAATCAGAAATTGGTAAAATTATAATTTTGCTCCTAAAATACAATAAATCTTTTTCCAAGCCAAAACCATTAGTAATCTCTTCAAATATTTTATAATCATCAAAATAAATTCTTAGAGCAACAATCTCTCCCTTTTCGAAGATTATAAAAGACTTGAGCAGAAGCAAAATATAACATATATGAAGCATTAATTAAGAATTTTAAATTTATGAAGATGCATCACTTGAATATTATAGCCAATCATTTAAATAAAATGGATCATGAATAGTTTGATGATTACATATGATCAAGCATTTGAGTAATTTACACAAAGAGTAGTTTGAAAATTATTTATAGAAAATTTAAATTATCCATTTGAATTACTTTTTTTTTTTAACAATTTTGCTTATAGCCCAATTTTTCTAATTTTATTTCTCTACTCCCACTTTTTGACATCATCAATTGCAATCTTAAGGGGGTTTTAGAGAAAATAAAAAAAAGGACTCTGCCTCACTATATTTCTTCTATTTTGCTATTGAAATAAGAGTTTATAAAAAAAATGCAAATAGCAATCATATAGAATATTTTAATTTCCTCACATACAAGACATTGCTATTCATAACATTTTATAGCACATATATAAGATATTTCTCATAGCATATTATTATAACATTTCAATTGATACCATTCATAAAAATCAATCCAAATAATATTCATAGAAGTTAAAAGCATATATATATGTATATTCCAAACATAACAAAAGTCATAATAAGTGACAGTATATACGAGTTAGAGCATAATGCCAAAATGCAAAGAAGTTATAATTCATCAATACAAATAAAAGTCATGGATACCCAAAAAATACAACCATCCATGAGTCAATCAGTCAAAAAGTACAAAGGCCATAAGCTAGATGCTAGATACAAAAGACTGACGATACTAGATCCAATAGATATCACGGTTGGATGCGTCAGAATTAAAAGAGTCAGAGATATGATGAGCATCAGGATCAAAGCCACGAGCATGTCCTTGACCACGTCTGCCTCAGCCACAGATAGAAGTACCGGCACGAGTAGAAGGGCGAGAGGGTCTTGGAGCCTGGGAAGAGATAGGTTATGCTAGAAGGGAAAGTCTGATGGTATCCAAATATCCTAGGGCTCTTGACATGAACTGCATAAAGGAACCAATCTAAGTAGAAAATGTCTCACTGGAGTCCCTGATCCCTCTCCTTAAAAAATCAAACCCACTCTCCCAAATGCCACAAAGTCTTGTAGCCTCTGTAGATAGGTTGAAAATCTTAGTGATGTCCTCTTGTGACTAGGGACTGGCTAGAGCTAATACTTGCCTTTATAGATCTAAGATTCTACCAGTCAGCCTCAATATTGATCCCTCTAGCTCCTTAAAGCGAGCAGACTGAGCTGAAAGCATCTAAAAAACTATAGAGATGTGAGGGACCATTGGTTGATTAGAAAATGGGTCGGTCTGAGATCTCTCCCCCTGAGTAGATTCTGGTGTGCCCCTACTAGCAAACTACTGAGTCAAAAGATCGAAAACCTATCAAGATAAAAGATCAGCAATCTATCTAGATACAAGATCGGTAATCGACTATGATAGAAGGTCCACAATCATTCTGAGCTGATCATCTATCTAAAAATCTGGTAGCTATATCTCTGCTCCTAGATGGTGGTACAGGTGCATCCCTCCTCACGATTCTAAGGAGCCAATCTTATGATCAGACACATACTGAATATCAGAAGATGTTCTATGATCATGAGGAGGTGAAGACAGTCCCTCTTCCTCTAGTCTCTCCTCTACTCTCTCCTCCTCTGCTCTCTCCTCAACACCCTTCGACCAACCACCATCAGTCATTGAAAATCCCATACGGTGCAGTGTGCGGCGGTTGATGGTGTTAGTATGTGAAAGTCTAGCAACTACCTTCCCCTCAAAATAGACTCTGAACCTCCTAAAAACCAAGGTGAGTACCATACCATAAGGCAAGTGTGCCTTAGATCTATTTAGGATCTCTCTCATGGCCTCAATCATCAGAATAGGAAGGTTCAAGGGTGTCTCAGTGATCACATGGTACATAATGTATATGTCCCTACTAGATAAGAAATCATGTCCGCCACTCTTAGGGACAAGTAACTTAGTGACCATGTGGTGCAAAAGTCTCATTTCCATTGAAAGTATCCTTGCTTCTAATTTATTTAAATTACCAGCAAATGCTCTTCCCAAAATAACACTCAGTCCCTCTTCTTTGTTTGTGAGCTCCATACCAATATAACCCTCACATGGCAAGTGTAGGTTTTCTTCCAAATAAAATGGATCAAGAACTATGTCAACATCCTTCACAGAAGACCTTACTATTCCATTGGAGTAACTTAAATTCAAATAAAATTCTCTAACCAGATCAACATATGCATTCTCCTTCAATAGACAATAAAACTCCCAACCCTATATTTTAACTTTTGACCCAATAAAGAATCCTCCTTTTTCAATAAAACCTAAAATCTATCTTCTTGTCGGGTTCTACTTTATGATTAGAGAGGAGTACCTCGCATGGACTGAGAGGGAACTGTGAAGAAGCTAGATCAGGATCGGAAATAGGGGTTGGAGCAGAAGAGGGCTCAACTACCATTCGTTTTCTTCCTGTAGGCCCCAAATGGACTTCCTCCTCTGCGGCAACTTCGTCTTCGGAGCCATTGAGAGCAAAGGAACCTTGAATCCCACTTGAGAGTCTCAAGGAGAGTCGAATGGAAGAGATTTAGAGAGAGAGAGAGGAAGGATTTTAAGGATGGTAGCCGACGATGGGTTTTGGGGTGAGGGTTTGCTAAAACTCTTGAATCTACCTAAGAAAGCAAGAAATGGAAGAGGATTTAGGCTCTCCTACAACCAATTTAGGTTGGAGATCACAAATTTTTGATGATTTTTGGCTGGATTTTGCAAATGAGAAGGTGGGGAGGATGCTTGATTTAGACACAAGAAGGGGAGAAGGAGAGGTCGGCCTATTTGGGTGAAGAAGATGACTATTTCGTATTTAATCAAAGTGCCTGAAAGTCTTTTTTTTTAAAAAAAATGACTAAAATGCCTTAGGATCACCCTTTAGGTCGACCCATGGCATAGAAAGTTCCAATAAATGATGAAAAAATTCCAAAAAAAATTTAAAATTTAAGGGTTGAATTTCATTTATGGGATTGACCATGGGAAGGGTAAAATTGAAGTTTTAAAGAACGAAAAATGGGAATAGAGCACAAGATTTGGTTCAAGAAAATTTTGGCAAGAGTGAACTAGAAATCAAGATGATACTTAAGCTGATGGATCAAGGATTCCTAATTCTCTTCTAATCTCACAAAAATCTATTCTCACTTAAGGCCTTGGTAAAGATGTCAGCCAATTATTTTTCAGTACATACATAATCAAAAATATATTATTATTTTGGACATGTTCTCTTATGAAATGATGTCTAACTTCGATATCTTTTGACCTAGAGTATTGAATTAGATTTTTAGTTAGTTAATAGCACTAGTATTATCACATTTTATGAAAGTTTTGTTAAGTTTAATGTCGAAGTTCTCAAGTTGTTGCTTAATCCATAAGATTTGTGCACAACAACTTCCGACTGTAATATATTCAACCTCGGCCGAAGATAGTGCCACCAAATTTTACTTCCTGCTAAACCAAGATATTAAGTTAACTCCTAAAAATTTGCAAGTTCTACTAGTACTCTTTCTATCTAATCTATATCCAGCAAAATTTGCATCTGAATATCGTATTAAGTCAATTGAAGAGTCATTAGAATACCATAATCCTAGAGTTTGTGTACCTTTTAAATATTTAAGAATTCTTTTAACAACACTTAAATGTGATTCTTCTAGATTTGATTGAAAGCGAGCATGCAGATAAACACTAAACGTGATATCTAGTTTATTAGTAGTTAAATACGATAAAGAACCAATCATACCTCTATAAAGTTTCAGATCAATACTTTTACCTCCTTCATCCTTGTCATGTTTACATAATGGGCTCATAGGGGTGCTAATGGCTTTGGAGCTATCCATCCCAAATCTTTTGAGTAGCTCTCTAGTATACTTACTTTGAATGATGGAGATCCCATCTCTTGTTTGTTTGATTTGAAGTTCGAGGAAAAATATTAGTTCATCCATCAAGCTCATCTCGAACTCCCCCTACATGAGCTTAGCAAAATCTTGACAAAGAGTTTCATTAGTAGATCCAAATATAATGTCATCAACATATATTTGTATAACTAAGATATCGTCATGATCTCTTTTAATGAAAAGGGTTGTATCTACATTTCTTCTTGAAAAATCATTATTAAGCAAGAATTTACTTAATCTTTCATACCAAGCCCTAGGTGCTTGTTTTAAACCATATAATGCTTTGTTTAACTTGAAAACATGGTTCGAAAATGCATGGTTTTCAAAACTGGATGGTTGTTCTACATCAATATTTTTAGTAATATAACCATTTAGAAAAGCACTTTTGATATCCATTTAAAATAATTTAAAGTTCATAAAGCAAGCATAAGCAAGTAAAAGTCTAATTGCTTCTAATCTAGCAACCGGTACAAAGATTTCATCAAAATTAATTTTCTCTTCTTGATTATAATTCTTTGCAGCCAATCTTGCTTTATTCATAACTATATTTCTATTTTCATCTAACTTATTTCTATATACCCATTTTGTGCCAATTATTGGATGATTTTTAGATTTTCATACTAATATCCATGCATTATTTCTTTTGAATTGACTAAGTTCTTCTTGCAATGCATTTATCTAATTGTAATCTTTTTTGACTTCATCTATGGTTTTAGGTCCAAAATGAGAAACAAATACAAAATAATTGTATGCATCTCTAAGTGAAGAACGAGTTCTTACCCTATGAGTAGGATCACCAATAATTAATTATTTGGGGTGATTATGATCATACCTCCATTCTCTTGGTAAATCATTTGTACCTTAAGGTTGTTCTTCACCTACATCCTCTTGTTTGTTCTCATGTTCTTCTTCATTTTGAATTGTTGAGTCCTTTAGTATGAGCTCTTTCATCCCTTTTATAAGAAAATTTGCATCATCAATACCTGCACTCTTCCTTGATGGAAGATCATTAGTTTCATCAAAAATAACATGTATTGACTCCTTTACTACTAAAGTTCTTTTATTGAAAACTCTAAAAGTTTTACTAGAAGAGGAGTAACCAAGAAAAATAGCTCCATCCGATTTTGCATCAAATTTTTCTAATCTTTCTTTACCATTGTTCAAAATGAAACATCAGCAATCAAAAATATGAAAATATGCAATATTTGATTTTCTTCCTTTCCAAAGCTTGTAGGGTGTTTTCTTTAGAATTGGTCTAATTAAATCATAGTTTAAAATGTAATGTGCCATGTTAATTACTTTCATCCAAAAGTATCTTAGAATGTTGCTTTCACATAGCATGGTATGGGCCATCTCTTTTAGGATTCTATTTTTCTTTTCTTCTACCTCATTTTGTTGGGAAGTCCTAGGTGCTGAAAAATTATGGTCTATGTTAGATGTGTGCCCTAGAAGCCAAATTGACCGACACTTGTTAAATACTTTTTAGGAGAATTTTCATAATTTTAACTTAAAATAAATTAAAAGATTATTTATTCTATCACATTATGTATAAGGTGTCTGTGATACATTCATTGAGTTAATAGGCATGATAACATATATTCTCAAGAGTTGAAAATTTAAAGTATGAGTTATCATAATTAACTCATAAACTACTCTCGATCATAGGATTATCATGAGGATGATAATTGATCCTGAAGATCGGTGTATGATCATTTTCTTAGGATAGATGAGTCTTGAGTTTACGGTGTGGAGACACCGGAGTGAGAGTATAGGTATGTTGAACCCCCTAAGTGATTTTGATGATGACCAAATATTAAAGCAAATGATTAATATATTTTATTTTAATTATTCCAAGTCAGAAGAAAGAGAGCTCATTGACCAAAATAAGGGAGACATAAAGTAAAATTTAAATAAAAATTGAATCTCCTTGATTGGTGCAAAAATTTACTCAAAATTGTCTTGGAGCAGTCTTTGAGACATCTTGAAATTCTTTCGAGAGCTCTCGAGTGGACTGGCATGCCCCAAACATAATTCTGGCTCGATTTTGAGAGGTCTCAAGTGAATTTCAAGAGCTCTCGATCTTAGATGATAGAAATTCAATATCTATAATCTGAGAGTGAGAGGTCTCGTAGGATTTTTGAGAGATCTCATGGTTCCAACGAGACATCTCATTTAGATCGAGAGGTCTCGATCTCAGATGAGCCATTTTTTTCAGAAAGCTAATTTTTCATGCGATTGAAGATGAGAGCTCTTCTGATCAAATTGAGAGATCTCGTAACCTGATGAGACATCTCAAGACAAACCAAGAGGTCTCGAGACTCGACGAGAACCTTTTGATGGGACATTCTAGATCGGATTTTTTGATCCCAGTGGCTAGTAATTACTGCTCTCCAATGATCGAATTTTACTTTTTCTGAGCTCCAATCATCACTAGAAGAGAGAAAATGCTATAAATATAAAGGAAGAAGGCTTATTTTTAATTGATCCAAAAAAAATGAAAGAAAGCGAAGCATGCTCTGTTCTTGAATGAATATCAAATCTCCAATAAATAAGTTCTCTCAAGCTTTGAAGAATCCTTAAGTGCATTAACTCCACGTATTCAAAGTGGCTTTCAATGAACTACAAGGATAACTTTTCTGCTCATTCAAAGAAGCATTTTGAATTATAAATTTTTTTTTCTCTTTTCATGTACTTGGTTTTAGTAGGGGTTGAAACTTAGATTTTGGGATTTTTCGCTCCTTTATTTATTCAGATTGGTCTGTTTAATCCTTGTAAGGGTTGTGGTTGATGAACCTAGGAAAAAATCAATTAAATTTTTGGATAGTGAGCTCAAAAAAACTATCTAGCTATAATTTTGCAGGATTATAGCAAAATTCTTAAGAGTTTGCTTGGGGAGTGGACGTAGGTGCTGAGAGAGTACCGAACCACTATCAAATTTTCTTATTTGTGTGTGTCCTCTTGATTGTATCTTCTATTTGCTCTCATATTTGATTCACTTAGAATTTAATCATTTATCACTACACATATCTACTTTAAATTTTTGAAAACCCAATTCATCTGCCCCCTTTTGGGTTGTATCTAGGCAACAATTGGTATTAGATCCAGGTTGTCTACTAATTATTGATTTTTTCAACTAGAGACAAAGATCACGTCAACTCAACTAGGAGGTTCACTTGTCGAAGGATAATCCATAAATAGGCCATCTCTTTTCAATGGGTCCAAGTATATCTATTGAAAAGCTTGCATGCGCATTTTCATTCAAGCCCTTACTATGACATATAGAGTGTCATTGTCAATGGTCCACACACACCCACAGTCATTATCAATGGCACATCCTCTCCTAAGCCAGAGAAGGATTGGGATGAAATGGACAAAAAACTTGTCCAATTAAATGCTAAGGCAATGAATGTACTCTATTGTGCCCTTGATGCAAATAAGTTTAACCGAATCTCCACCTGCAATTATGCAAAAAAAATTTGGGATAGACTTGAGGTCACACATGAAGGGATAAATCAAGTAAAAAAAACTAAAATTAACATGCTAGTTCACCAATATGAGTTATTTAAAATGGACTCCACTAAATCTATCACTAGTATGTACACAAGATTCACTAATATTATAAATAGTTTAAAAAGCTTAGATAAAGTTTACACTAATAGTGAATTGGTAAGAAAGATCCTCAGGTCTTTGTCGAGGTCATGGGAAGCCAAAGTAACAGCCATCCAGGAGGCAAAGGATCTGAACACACTACCTCTAGAAGAGCTCATTGGATCCTTGATGACATATGAGCTTGCCATAAGTCGGCACAATGAGAAAAATAACAAGAAGAAGAAAATAATAGCACTGAAATCTATGGCTGATGAAAAAAAAGATGATCTATCCACTAGTGAGAAAAATGATGAAGATATGGCCCTAGTGATCAAAAAATTTAAAAAATTTATGAAAAAAAGAAGATAAGGATTCAAAAAGAGGAGCTTCATTAGAGGAGAAGTCAGTAGGAAGAAAGAAAAAAAAGAGGGATCAGCCCACTTGCTACGAATATAAGAAGCCAAGACATTTTAGGGCTGAATATCCTCTATTGAAGAAGAGGACAAAAAGAACAAAAAAGAAAGCCATGTTAGCAACTTGGAGGACAGCAACAAGTCAAGCTTGGAGGAAGAAAATTAAAATGAAGCAAACTTATGTTTCATGGCACAAGATGATAAGGTATCCTCCACTCTTGATTTAGATTTTATCTTTAATGAGCTTCAAGATGCTTTTTATGACTTGATGAAAGATTTCAAAAAGATAAGCTCAAAAAATAGAAATCTTAAGAAAATAACTCAAACACTCTTGAAAGAAAAGAAAGAGGTAGTTAGTAGCCATAGTAAGTTAAAAGAAGAAAACAAAATCCTAAAGGATGAATTAGAAAAATTAAAGTCTTTTGTTGATAAATTTACTTGTGGTTCAAAAAAATTATAAATAATTTTAAATAATCAAAGAAGAGTTTATGATAAGGCCAGACTAGGATATAAACCTAAAGACAAAATCAAGTTTCTAAAAATTTTCTTCACTGCACCCATCTCTAATAGAACTGCTCATACCATTTGCTTTAGATGCAAAAACGTAGGATACAAGGCTTTTGAATGCAATACTAAAAAATTTAATAAAAAATATGTTAAAAGCATTTGGATTCCAAAAGGAACCATGTCTGCTAACCCTAAAGGATCCCAAAAGACTTGGGTACTTAAAACTATCACTTGATTATTTGTGCAGGAATGCCTTGCAGTCCAAGGATCAAAATAGAGGTGATATTTAGATAGAGGCAGCTCAAGAAATATGTCGGATGACAAGCAATAATTCATCACTCTAGAAAGAAAGGAAAGGGAAGTAGGCACCTTTGGCAATAATGGCAAAAGTAAAATAATTGGCTATGACAAAATTCAGATTACTCTTACCATCTTTATAGATAATGTATTGTTAGTTGATAATTTAAAATATAACTTGCTTAGTATCAGTTAACTTTGTGTTATAGATTTTAAAGTCTTTTTTGAATTTTCTTTGTGCAGTTCCTTGGATGATAGCTTAAAATTCATTGGATTTAGGCATGGAAATATCTACATGGTAAATCTTGATGAAATTGCCATGAAGAGTGGCTGATGAATACATTAATTATAGCATAAAAAGTATCAAAATCCATGTTATTTTATTTTTTATTTATATTTGATATTTTTTATGATCTTTGTAGGAATAATTAATTTTAAAGTCTTAATCACAAGCCAACTAGAAACGGCTCTTCAGCACATGCAGATGAAGCTCCAGTCTAAATTCAAGCATGTTCCGTGCGCGACATGTAAAGATACAAAGATATGTGGTTGGGATCCAATGGATAGAAAAAGAAAATAAGAAAGAAAAAAATATTAAAAATGGAAGAAGAAAGGCTGGACACATGAAGCTTTTGGTGGTATTTGACCTTTGGAGTGGGGCCCATGCAAGGGATTTAAAGCAATAGTTTTTTTTTTCTTCTTACATGGTATAAGAGAACAAGTGGATCTTCATGCTGGAAGCTGGCACGGCATGGTGCTGTGAGCAGTAATTTCTAGAGAAAGTGGGTCCAATGGTAAATAAGGGTTTTTCACATGTGTGCAGTTCACGCACACAATATTTGGATGCAGCTATGATCATGAGTGCATGAGCAGCCATTTGTAAATCTGAGCACATTGAGCAAAAGCAGAAAGCTGCATGAAAAAAAAAAGAAAAAAATATATTTTAGAAATTTTTAGAAAATGATTGAATGGCAACTCTCCTTTTTCCTTATCTTTCCTACTCTTCGTCTTATCCACCCAAGCCTCCTTATCATTTAATCTCATCTATCCATTTCTTAATCCTTATTTTTTTTCATGAGTCCCACATCTAAAAAATACAAAATCTTTTCTTTGAAGAAAAAATATTATTTTTCGCCGCAGGATCGTGCAGATCTGATCAGATCTGAGGAAGATTTTTCTAAAAATTTCTAAATAATCTGATCAAATCTAAGAGTTCTTAAATCTAATCATGATGATCTATTATTAAAAATTAAAAATTAAAATTAAATTAGATTTAATTTAAAGTACCTGATTGGGTAATCTAATTATCCTGTAATGATCCTATTGATTTCTGAGGTTCTGGAAGGAGCCACGTACGCGCCTAGCCTCTACCGATATCCACTCGAGCAAGATCTGAACGACTTCTCCTCACGAACCTTTTCTCTAGAAATTATATTTATATCTGATCCAAAGAACCTTCAAAACTATTTCTGAAGATAGCCCATCCGTCACACGAATACCGTCGCATAGATCCTGAATGTTATGCCAAAAGCCTTGGACCTACATCTCAAATTTGTACCTAACTTTTTAGACTTGTATAAGAGAAGAAGAGAGAGGATAGAGGGGGCATGGGATATTAGGAATGGTAGACTTTGGGCATGAAAAATTATTTCTTGCATTGAATGCACTTTGACGTGAGAAAGGCTTTTATGTCCAATGCTTACTTAGAGTCTCTTTTGACCAAAATAACTCATGTATTTTATCATTAGGACTCTAGGACTTATTCTCTATGATAAGCCACCAGATCTCATCTATTTTTTTTCATCAAAAATGATTCAAAAAGGTGTTGGCATGAGTAGATAAGGAAGAGTCCACTGCGTCTAGGACTCTTTTCTTAAGAGTTTGATCTAAATCAAAATCCATCATAACTTAGTCTAGACACCTCCAAAAATTATGAAATTTAGTACACCTAATAAATAACACGTTCTCTATCACATATCCAAAAATCAAATAAAAATAATTTTTAAAAAAATTTTTAGAAGTATCTGATTAGGTGACCCTCAATTCTTTCAAACAGGTCAACTTTTGACCCTAGTGCAATTTGATTATGAATGGATTTAATTTCTATAATTAATCTAACCTGGACTTGATCTAGTCAGATGAAAATAAATTCATTCACAATACAAGAATGAGTCAAATCAAATTTAACTTAGTTGCGATGAATTAGAAAGATTTTAGAAGGAGAAAGTCAAGCTCAATCATGTGTTAGCACGATTATCTTGAACCTGATTGGATCTAATCCAAATCAATCAAACTAGCTTAGCTCAATTGATGACATCTAAATCCAAACCCTTGTTTGTGTGACCTAGTTAGGTTCAATTTTGTATGGTAATGATGTTAGATATATGTGCCTTAGAAGCCAGATTGGCTGACACTTGTAATATACTTCTAAGGATAAAATTATAATTTTAACTATAAATAATAAAATAGATTATTTTCTATCATAGTGTGTATTTGAAAGTGTCTGTGATACATCCCTTGAGTTAATGATAATGATAATTCATATTTTCAAGAGTTGAAAATTTAAGACATGAATTTTCATTATTAACTCATAAAATGCTCTCGATCATAGGATCATCATGAGGATGGTGATTGATCTGAAAGGTTGGTGTACGATCGCTTTAAGATAGATGAGTCTTGAGTCTACGGTGTAGAGACACCAAAGCGAGAGTACAGGTACTCATTAGAGATGAGGACACTGAGCATGACCACCTCAAGCAGTCATGAGGAAGTCTACCTTCTCATTGATGATTGGCTCGAAGCTGCAATGGTGTGTCTGGTTCTTTAACCTAAGGTGCATCGATAGTTCATCTTGAGGGTGTTATAGTTTGACTATACCATAACTCGATCTCCTAGCCGTTCAAAATCTTGAGGTGTATGTTGTCTATAGCATGTTCATTATAGAAAATGGATTGCACCAATAAGAGATCTATCTACCTCGATTAATGAGGACCAGCTCTATGATGATCATGAGAATCAAGTCCATAAGCCTATGGCCATGGCAGCGTGAAATAATAGAAAGAGTTTTTATTAGGATCTTCATATAGGACTTAAATCGAATGATTAATTCATATGATGGATATTAAGGTTTGACGAGATCACCTTAACCCTAATCCGGTCGGGGCTCAAGATAAAGGAACCTAATCACATAGGGAACTGGATCGAGAGATTTGCTTTTAGTTCTGATGGGTTGCTACCATATGCTGCTAGGTGTCACTGATGGATTCTAAGAGCAATTAAAATAATTTAGATGATCGATCATACTAGTTGTTTGAATTGGAAAAGTTCTGATCTATCGAAAGGTATTTCGATGATGTCGATGATAGAGATCGCAGCATATCCCATTACCATATGGAACTAAACCTAACTAGGTCATATAAATAATGGTTTGGATCTGGATGTCATCAATTAGACTAACCCAGTTTAATTGATTTGAATAAGATTCAATTAGGTTCAAGAAAATTATGCTAGCACACGATTGAGCCTAATATTCTCCTTTAATAATCATTATAGCTTGTCTCGATTGAGCCAAATGTGTTTGGGCTTACTCAGAAATCTTTACTTGGTCTAACTAGAGCTTGTCCAGATCATAAAAGGATTGTCTTAATTTATGAGATAAATTTAAGACAACAGTTGCCATTTTCGATCATCTGCTAATTCCTATTTTTGGACATTGGTCAAATTTTGACCTTGGACACTTGGACATCTGCCCATGTGTCATGCGCCTATAGAAGAGTACTTGGAGCCTTGTCCCCCTACTAAAATATAGATAGAAAGAGGGTGCATGCCTAGGGAGGCATGCACCCCATGAGGATAAAGGAGGAGTCCCATACTGACGTGACTCTAGGGTTGCTTCAGGGGATTAAACTCTGTGGCACCAAAAACTCTTGTTTGACCCAGTCTTAGCGCCACCTTAGGAGGGTTTTGAGGGTTCCTCATCTGATTGGATCAGATGATGTCATCCCATCAATCAGATTTAGATCTGATTACATAAAGGGCCATGATTGGTCGGGATGATGTGGCACTGCATGGTGCAATAGAGTCTATATAAATCCTATCTACGCCTAGTTTTTAATGCTTCTGCCTTTAGTCCACACCACAAAGCCTCTCTCCCTCTTTCTTCATGCCACCCTCTGATCTTCTCTCTCCTCTCCATGGCCAAGGGGTTTTGGGCATGAATAAGGTGCGATCCAAGCAAGTGAAAGACGCCAGGAAAGGAAGATGGCGGCACTACTGCAAGAGACAATGATAGTTCTTCAAAAATTATTTTGAAGATCTTCAAGATCAGATCTATATCTAATTTTTGAAGAATTAATTGAGAAGAAGAAGATCTACAGATCCTGCCTGAGTGGATACCGATAGAGGCTAGGTGCTTGAATGGCTACATTCAGAACCTCAGGCAAACATCGGGATCATCATAGGATAATTAGATTACCCAAAATAAAGATATATTAAATTAGATTTAATTTTTATTTTATTTTTATTATTAGATCAATAAGATCAGATCTGAGGATTCTCAAATTTAATTAAGATCTTAGAAATTTTTTTTTTGAAATATCCCTCCTAATCCAATCAGATCTGAATGAACTTGATCCAAAAAATAGATTTTTTCCTTCAACTGATATCAGAGCCAGGTTCTGATTATTCATTAGATCTAATTTTAATTTATTTTTGATTTGATAATTAGATGATTTTAGATGTCACATTAGATGTGATTAGATTTAAAATTAAAAAATTAAAAATTAAATAATCTAGATCTAAGATGTATGAGATGCATGACTAGACTAGGTATAGAATAGTTCTATGTGTAGTCTAGTATGATCATGTATTTATTTTAATTAAATATAATTTTTAGATTTATTTAATTTTTATTTTTTTAATATTATAATTATTATAATTAGATCTAAAAATAAAAAATAAATTTTTTAATTTTTGATTTATTCATATGAGATATGAAAGATGCATGCTTAGACTAGTCATAGAATAGTTCTATAAGATGTCTAGAATAAATTTTATTTTTGATATGATCAAATTTAAAATTTTATTTTTTAGATTTAATATGATGATAATTTTAGATCTGAAAGTATGCATAATATGATACATGAGATGTATGCAAAATATATTTTTAGTTAGATTAATTTTTATATATGTGATATATGATGTAGATCTAATTAGTTTTGTAGATTTATCATGTTTTTGATTAAGGCGTTCTTCTTGACCATCCAGTCATAAGAACAAAGTAGGGTTTAAAGGCCCTCTCCTCTCATTCAATGGGGTGTTCTTATGGTGTGTAGGGGTGCTGCATATTCGACCTTAATCAAAAATCAAAAAACTTATTTTCTGCAAAATCCTAGATCCTAAAATCCTAGAATTTTATATACATATTTTATTTATGAACCCTAAACTTAATTAAAAATTAAGATTATAAAATATATTAGGTCTAAAATTAAGAATTTTTTAATCTAAGACATATTCATAAAATTGGGTTCGGACTTGGGTAGCTCAATTAGGTCTAGCGATTGATCAAACCGAATCAAGAGTTGATTAGGTGGGATCAAGAGTGCTTAAATTGACTAGCCTAATAGGATTAAGTCTAAGTCAAGATCGAGTCACATGATTGATCGATCGAGTTAAGACCTAATTAGGCTCAATGGTTAGAGTCTGATTGTAGGCTAACCCTATTGGTTCTAGCTCAATAATTTGGTGTCTAAGGTAAGTTTGGTTGATATGACCAACTAATTTTTAATTGAGAGCTACTCAACTCAAATGCATTATTGTCAAGTTAATGGCATATCCCTTCCACCGATCTCACTTACCTGACCATATTTGTCGGCCTAGTCTTGATCTAAGGTGGCTAACACTCCGAGCTAACCCATGCTACTAGGTTAGTCATAATGGTTATGGCTATGTCAAGTCAAGTTTAAAGAGAGCTAAATCAAATCTTCCTAGAAAAGAATTAAGTCTAAGATCTTCCACCATTGTAGATGTACGGACCCTTCCCGGGGTTGATTGTTCTCAGTTGGTCATAGTGGTTCAGTTGCACCGGAAAGATGCAACCATGTCTATTAGGCATTAGATGCTATGGGCTGGAGGATGGATTGGACTCAATATTTTGGATACGGTAAGAGACCCAATTGAAAATTCAATCTATGCGAATGGTGGGTCTGACTTAACTAAGGAGTGGATCAATAATCTGTGCATAGTGAGATTCATGAATTAGAGACTAAGTCTGGATGCACCATGATTAAAGAATCATTGGACAAGAGTTGTTCACTCATTGGCTAACCATCACTAATAACTATTAGGTGAGGTGATGAGTTAGTTGGTGGGACTGCACCATCCACTAGAAATCAATAATCATGAAGATTTTCGTATCTCTATAGAGGAAGTGTAGAGATCCGAGAAAATAGTAGGAGCTAATTTCTTTAAAAATCAAACCTGCTAAACAAATTGGCCAGGTCTTAATTATAAAATCTAACTAAAAACTTTGACTCTCTACAGAAAAAAAAAATATCTGCGTCCAACCCACTAGCTTATATCCTAGACACCCATAGACTGACCAAATCTAATTACAAGGATTGGCTTCGAAACTTCAAAATTATTTTGGGTTTTGAGAAGTTGACTCATGTATTGGACTAGGATCCCCCCACCTTACCAGCTCGTTCGTCCATTGAACAGAGAGCATCTCTTGATAAGTGGATGGATGAAGATAATAAGGCTAGATACTACATGTTGGGCTCGATGTCTGATGAGCTTCAGCACCAACATGAAGATATCAAGACTGCCCACCAAATATTGGCTCACCTATAAGAGTTATTTGGTGAACAGAGTCGTGCAGCCAAATATCAAATCACCAAACGACTGTTTAAGACTAAAATGCATGATGGACAGTCAGTCCAAGATCATTGTCTAATGACGATCAAGAACTTGGAAGAGCTTGAGAAGCTCAGAGTGAAGTTAGACTAGAATTTGCAGAATGATATAATTCTGCAATCCTTGACTGATGCGTATGGATAGTTCATCATGAACTACCATATGCATACACTTCAGAATACTCTGGCTGAGCTTATGAATATGCTAGTTACTGCTGAGCTTTCTATGAAAAATTCTAAAGGCTCAGTACTTGCTATGGAATGGACTTATTCCAAGAAAAAATCTTTTGAAAAGAAGAAGAAGTCTGTAAAAAAGCAGGTGGAAGGTGGAAAGAAAAAGAAGGTAGAGCTGAAGAAGAAGGCCGTTGACAAAGAAAAGTATTTTCATTATAATACTAACGGCCACTAAAAGCGAAACTGCCCTACATACCTAGCCATCCTGAAGAATAAGAAGGAAACAGGTCCTTCTGGAGGTATGCTCATTATTGAATCTAACCTTACGATTTCTTCTGCATCCAGTTGGGTGCTTGACTCTGATTCTAGTTCTCATTTATGCACTTCCATGCAGGGTCTTGAGAATAGCAGGAGGCTGAGGGATGATGAGATAATCCTACATGTCGAAAATGGAGCAAGGGTTGCTGCTGTAGCCATGGGAACCATATCCTCTTCGACTACCACCGTCTGGTTTAGACTTAGTACTTCAAAAGACTGTTATTATGTGCCTACAAGCAAGTAGGAATTTGATTTCTATTTCATGTTTAGCACTAGAAGGCTATGTAATTAGTTTTCTTAAGGACCATTGTAATATTCTTTATGAAAGAAATAAAATTGCATAAGTGGTTTTCCTTATTAATAATCTTTACCAGTTACATATTGATGTACCCGTATCTTTAACTATCGAGCAAAATATGAATGCCATAAATCAAAATAACCTAGGGATAGTCCAAACGATAGAGTATCTATGGCACCTAAGGATTAGGTCATATAGCAGAAGATAGGGTTAACAAATTGGAAGAAAAATGGGCTATTGAGTCCGTTGACTTTTGAGTCATATCCAATTCAATTTATGAATCATATCTTCATGACTAAGCTTCCTTTTGTAGGACATAGGGAAAGGGCCATGGATCTACTTGCCCTAGTACATACTGATGTGTGCGGCCCATTTGATGTACCGACTAGAGGCAACTTTATCTACTTCATAATCTTTATCGATGATTTATCTCGATATGGGTATGTATATCTTATAAGACATAAGTCTGAAGCCTTTGAAAAGTTTAAGGAATTCAGACATGAAGTTAAAAAACAAACTAAAAAGTTCATTAAGGTTCTTCGATTAGATCAAGGAGGTGAATACCTTAGTCAAAAATTTTTGGACTATCTCAAGCAATATGGCATAATCTCTCAATGGACTCCACCTGGAATACCTCAACTCAATGAAATTTCAGAATGGAGAAATCAGACCCTATTAGATATGGCATGATCCATGATGAGCTTCACAGACCTCTCTGATTTTTTTTGAGGATATAGTCTGTTAACTACTATATATTTACTAAATAGGATTTCCTCTAAAATCATTCCTACCACATCGTATGAGATATGGCATGGTAAGAAACCAAGTCTGAGTCATCTCAGAATTTGGGATTGTCCAGCTCATGTCAAAAGACAACAAGCGGACAAGTTAGACTATAGGTCCTTTAGAGCTTGGTTCATAGGATATCCTAAAGAGTCATTAGGATATTATTTCTACATTCCTAGAAGACCATAATGTGATTGTGAGTCGGACATGCCATCTTTCTTGAAAAATAGTTTATTCAAGATGGTGGCATTGGAAAGTAGATCAAGCTTCGATGAGAAAGTCTCCACAAGAGCAACAAGCTAAGGATCCTATGGAACCAAATCAGGTTGAGCCAATAACAATCACTACCTCCACCTCATAGATCGAAAAAAAATTTTCATCCCTCTGAGAGGTACTTAGGTACTATTTCAAAGAAAGTAGAGAAAATGTTCCTCGTAGGTAATGGGGTTCATGGTGATGATCCCAAAATCTATGATGAGGCGATATCAGATATCGACTTCGAGAAATGGTTAGAGGCAATGAAGTCAGAAATTGACTCGATGCACTCAAACCAAGTCTGGACCTTGGTAGATCCACCAGAAGGTATAGTACCTATTGGATGTAAATGGATCTACAAGAGAAAGATTGGTGCAGATGGGAATGTGGAGACATTCAAAGCTAGATTAGTGGCAAAAGGGTATAGTCAGCTTGAAGGCATTGACTATCAAGATATCTTTTCGTCAGTAGCCATGCTAAAATTCATCCGCACATTGCTTGCTATTGCAAGCCTATTTTCGATTATGAAATATGGCAAATGGACGTGAAAATGACATTCTTAAATGGATACCTTGAGGAAGATATCTATATGGAACAGCCGCTAGGTTTCACATCCAGTGATGCTGATCATAAAGTATGCAAGCTGCAAAGGTCCATATATGGACTTAAGCAAGCATCTCGGAGCTGTAATACTCATTTTAATGATGTGATCAAATTATTTGATTTTATCAAAAATGAGAAAAAATCATGTATTTTCAAAAAGGTCAATCGGAGCGTTATTGTCTTCCTCGTATTGTACGTGGATGATATCCTTCTTATTAGGAATGATATTCCCATATTGACCATAGTTAAAATATGGTTATCTAAAGAATTCTCCATGAAAGACCTAGGAGAAGCATCCTTCATTCTTGGAATTAAGGTCTATAGAGATAGACCGAATAGGATGCTAGGTCTTTCATAGAAGATGTACATAGAAGAAGTGCTAAAGGGGTTTAGCATGGAAAACTCCAAGAGGAGATTGGTACCCTTTAGACATGGCATTCATCTCTCTAAGAAAATGTGTCCCAACACACCTGAGGAGATTGAACACATGAGCAAGATCCCTTATGCTTCAGCAATAGTTCATATTTTCAAGAGTTGAAAATTTAAGACATGAATTTTCATTATTAACTTGTAAAATGCTCCCGACCATAGAATCATCATAAGGATGGTGATTGATCCAAAAGATTGGTGTACGATCGCTTCTTTAGGATAGATGAGTCTTGAGTCTATAGTGTAGAGACATCGGAGCTAGAGTATAGGTACTCGTTAGAGAACGAGGGCACTAAGCATGACCACCTCGAGCAGTTATGAAGAAGTCTATCTTCTCATCGATGATTGGCTCGAAGCTGCAGTGGTGTGTCTGGTTCTTTAAATTGAGGTGCATCAGTAGTTCACCTTGAGGGTGTTATAGTTTGACTACATCATAACTCGATCTCCTAGCAATTCGAAATCTTGAGGTGTATGTTGGCTATAGCATGTTCATTATAGGAATTAGATTGTACCAATAAGAGATCTATCTACCTCGGTAGATGAAGAGCAGCCCTATGATGATCATGAGAATCAAGTCCATAAGCTAATGGCCATGGTAGAGTGAAATAATAGAAAAAGTTTCTATTAGGATCTTCACGTAGGACTTGAATTGAATGATTAATTCATATGATGGATATTAGGGTTTAACGAGATCACCTTAACCCTAATCTGGTCGGGGCTCAAGATAGAGGAACCTAATCACACAAATAACTATACCGAGAGGTTCTCTTTCAGTTCTGATGGATTACCACCATATGCTGCTAGGTGTCACTGGTGAATTTTGGAAGCAATTAGAATGATTTGGATGATCGATCATACTAGTTGTCTGAATCAAAAAAGTTTTGATCCATCGAAAGGTATTTCGATGATATCGATGATATAGATCGCGACATATCCCATTACCATATGGAACTAAACCTAACCGAGTCATAAAAATAAGGATTTGGATATGGATGTCATCAATTGGACAAATCCAGTTCAATTGATTTGAATAAGATTCAATTTGATTCAAGAAAATCGTGCTAGCACATGATTAAGCCTAATATTCTCTTTTAATAATCATTATAGCTTATCTCGACTGAGCCAAATATGATTGAACTCACTCAAAAATCTTTACTTAGTCTGATTGGAGCTTGTCCAGATCAGAAAAGGGTTGTCTTAATTTATGAGATAAATTTAAGACAACACCTACCATTTTCGGTCAACTGCTAATTTCTATTTTTGGACATTGGTCAAATGTTGACCCTGGACACTTGGACATCTGCCCATATGTCATGTGCCTATAGGAGAGTACCTGAGGCCTTGTCCCCTTGCTAAAATGCAGATAGGAAGAGGGCGCATGCCACCCCATAAGGATAAAAGAAGAGTCTCATACAGATGAGACTCCAGGGTTGCTTCAAGAGATTAAACTTTGTGGCACCAAGAACTCTTGTTTGACCTAGTCTTGGCACCACCTTAGGAGAATTTTGAAGGTCTCTCATTTGATTGGATCAGATGATGTCATCCCACCAATCAAATTTAGATTTGATTGTACAAAGGGCCATAATTGGTCAGGATGATGTGGCACTGCATGGCGCAATAGGATCTATATAAATCCTATCTGTGCCTACTTTTTAATGCTTCTGCCTTTAGCCTATGCCACAAAGCCTCTCTTCCTCCTCCACACCACCCTCTGATCCTCTCTCTTCTCTCCATGCCTAAGGGGTTTTGGGCACGAATAAGGTGCGATCCTGTTATTCTTATGGCTGCTTGGAGCCACAGTCGTAAATCCGATCTCTTGTGTGAACCTAGGTGTTAATCCAGCAAACTGAAGAAGATTTAAGAAGGATGAGAGAAGCTAGGATTTTGGTGTTAGAACCAGAGAGAAGAGAGTTAGAAAGAAAAGCTCAATTATATTTCCTTCTATTGTAAAAGTTATAATGTCCTAACTTATATACCCTAGAGTTTCCATATGAATCCTAATAAACCATAGCTTAAAAACTCTCTTAGGCTAACCCAATACATGAAAGCACTCACCAAGTCCAAGTCTCACATGCTTTCATCCCCTGGATCTAATCCCAACCCATACATGAATTAGCCCTCTTAAGACCTCTCAAACCAGGTCTTAAGATCCCTAGGATCAACCCAGACCCTAGCCCAAAATAGACCCTCACATAACTCTACCAGCCACTGAGCCAACTCAGTCTCAGCATTGAGTCGGCTATGTTCCACTGGGTCGGCTCAGTCTGAAACTAAGCCGGCCCAGTTCTATGCCATGCCTGCAATCCCGAAACTCGATCTTTCTATTTTGCCTATGCTCTGAGACTTAGCCGACCCAGTTTTGGACTGAGCCAGCTAACCTATAGAAAATGTCCTTTCTATAGTCTTGATTCTTCCACTTTGGTTCCTTGCTCCACCTTGAATCCTAGGTCTCCGAAGCACCAACCAAGCCCCCTGAGGCCCTCAATACCCAAACCTCAAGCCCGTGGAGAGCTACATGCCGCCTCCACCCTAGGATGCCGCCTCCACCCTAGGACAACTCCTATCCTAGCCCTAGGACCACACCTATCGTAGCCTCCCCGGAGCCCTCACCTTGGCTCCATCCGTGGCCTCCCAAGGCTTGGGAGCACCACACCACCTATAATCTCTACCTTGGTGCACCTAAGCCTTGGCACACCTGGCAACATCCTCCTGTACGATTCTACTATCCCTGCATGTCCTGATAGCCCATCGTGCTCACCTTACCACTGTCATTCTTCTTCAACTACTAAGCTCCCTTTGAGGCCTTCAGGATGACCACCTCCATTGCTGAAGTCCTTGGCTTGTTTCTCTGCACCACCTTTGGAGTTGTAGGTATCCTTCTGCTTGGCAGCTGCATCGCTTGTTCTGGACTTTTTCGAAAATCATGCAACATTTCTTTACCGGCACTCGCCGCATATCCTGATGCTCCATCTGACACTATCCCCTCAGAGCCATGCCTATCTCCCTGCACAATCCTCTCCACCTGAATCTGTACAGTCCCGACATTGGTGCTGGGATATTGGTCCTCTCTCTGCACCCTTTGCTCTGAACCCATGCCACAGCTTCCTTCGCCCATGAAGCCACCTCTGCCCGGTGCTCCACCTAGAACTAAAGTCCCTCTGATATCGTAGAAGCTGACTCTATCTCCAAGTCCTCCAAGGCCAACCACCCAATGCTACACTGTTGGGCTTGCCGCTGTACCTTAAATACCATCGCTCCCCCTTTGGACCCTCTGCACTTTGCAGACCTATTCAAAACTATTTTAGATATACCACACCCTATGGGCTCCTCCGAGACCATCAAGATTTTATCCGAATCTTCACTTTCAGTGACTGTACTGATTGAATTCAAGCTTTCTTCTCCCTTGCACTTCTTTCAAAGTGGACACTCCTGCTTAAAGTGCCTTGCTTCTTTACACTTGAAGCATCTCTTGGACCCCTTGCTGCTCCTCTGTTCGCCCTTCTTCTTTCCTTTTCTGTACTTCTCTGAAACCACAAGACTCTCTTGGAAGATCTTCCTCTTCATCATCCATTTTCACTGCTCGTTGGACCTGAGCACTGATACGCTCTCCTCGTACACCAGTGTCTCCTTACCATATAGCAAAGTTGTCACTAATGGATCGAAGCTCCGAGATAGCGAATACAACAATAATAAACTCTTGTCCTCCTCTTCTAAATCCACCCCTATATTGAGCAAGTCCATGCTCATTCGATCAAACCGCTGAATATGTCCCGCAACATCCTCACCCTCCTACATCCGAAGGCTATACAGTTGCTTCTTCAGCATCAACTTGTTGCACATGTTCTTCCCCATGTACAACTGCTGCAACTTCAATGGTAATCCCTTGGATGTTCTCTCCTTCAACATATCATACAAAATCTCATCTGCTAAACAAGCCCTAATCGTGGCACATGTCTTTTTCTCCAGGGACACCCACTCTTTATCTGTGATCTCCTCTGGCCTATCTTCGAAGATCGAATCCAACCTCATATGAACCAGCAGATCCTCCACCCTTACTATCCACATCATGAAACTTTTCTTTCCATCAAACTTCTCTAATCCTATCTTCAACCCATTGTTTTCCATGATCAATCCAAATCAAATAACAACAAATAGATAGATCTGAGAAATACCTTGACTAGGGATGGTGGACAGCAGCCCTGTGATCTCCTCCTTCCTCACGAAGCTTGGAGAAAGCCTTTAGATTTGAATCTCATTGTTGATCTCTATTGAAAATCGATCTTCTTCCTCCTTCACGCTCAATCGAGCTTTGATACCAATTGTTGACCCACCAACTGACATCACCTCACTCTGATACCAATTGTTGTTCCTATGGCTACTCAGAGCCACAGCCGTAGATTCGATCTCTTGCGTGAACTAGGGTGTTAATCCAGCAAACTAAAGAAGATCTAAGAAAGATGAGAGAAGTTAGGGTTTTGGTGTTAGAACTAGAGAGAAGAGAGTTAGGAAGAAAAACTTAATTGTATTTTTTTCTATTATAAAAGTTATAATGTCCTGATTTATCTATCCTAGAGTTTCCACATGAACCTTAATAAACTATAGCTTAAAAACTCCCTTAGGCTAACCCAATACATGAAAGTACTCACCGAGCCCAAGTCTCACATGCTCTAATCCCCTAGATCTAATTCCAATCCATACATGAATTAGCCCCCTTAAGACCTCTCAAACCAGGTCTTAAGACACCTAGGATCAATCCTGACCCTAGCTCAAAATAGACCCTTGCGTAACTCTGCCAGCGCACTGAGTTGGCTCAGTCTCAGCACTGAGCCGGCTAAGTTCCACTAAGTTGGCTTAGTCTTAAACTAAGCTGACCTAGTTCTATGTTGTGTCTGCAGTCCCAAAACTCGATCTTTCTATTTTGTTTGTGCTCCAAGACTTAGCCAACCCAATTTTAGACTAAGCCGGCTAACTTGTAGAAAATGTCCTTTCTACAGTCTTGATTCTCTGGCTTTGGTTTCTTGCTCCACCTTGAATCCCAAATCTTCGAAGCACCAACCAAGCCCGTTGAGGCCCTCAATACCCGAACCTCAAGCCCATGGAGAGTTACATGCCACCTCCATCCTAGGATAACTCCTGTCCTAGCCCTAGGAGCACACCTATCCTAGCCTCCTCGGAGCCCTCACCCTGGCTACGTCCGTGGCCTCCCATGGATTGGGAGCACTACACAACCTACAGATCCAAGCAAGTGAAAGATGCCAGGAAAGGAAGAAGGTAGCACTACTGCAAGAGACAACGACGGTTCTTCAAAAAGAGTTTTGAAGACCTTCAAGATCTGATCTAGATCTAATTTTTGGAGGATTGATTGAGAAGGAGAAGATCTCCAGATCCTGTTCGAGTGGATATTGGTAGAGGCCAGATGCTTGCGTGGCTACATTCAGAACCTCAGATAAATATCGAGATCATCACAAGATAATTGGATTACCTAAAATAAAGATGTAATTAAATTAGATTTAATTTTTATTTTATTTTTATTATTAGATCAATAAGATCATATCTAAGGAGTCTTAGATTTGATTAGTATCTCAGAGAAAATTTTTGTGAAATATTCCTCCTGATCTAATTAGATCTGAACGAATCTAATCCAAAAAATAGGTTTTTTCTTTCAAACGAGATATGTCGTGATCTCCATTATCGACATCATCGAAACATCTTTCGATGGACTAGAACTTTTTTGATTCATACAATTAGAATGATTGATCATTAAAATCATCCTAATTGCTCCCAAAATCCATCAGTGACACCTAGTAATATATAGTGGCAACCCATCAAAACTGAAAGCGAACCTCTTAGTATAGTTACCTGTGTGATTGGGTTCTTCTATCTTGAGCTCCGACAGGATTAGGGTTAAGGTGAACTCGTCAAACCTAATGTCCATCATATGAATTAATCATTCAATTCGAGTCCAATGTGTAACCCTAATAGAAACTCTTTCTATTATCCTCACTTTGCCATGGTCATGGGCTTATGAACTCAATCTCATGATTATCATAGGGCTACTCCTCATTTACTGAGGTAGATAGATTTTCTATTGGTGCAATCCAATTCCTACAATGAACATGCTATAGCCAACATATACCTTAGGGTTTCGAATGACTAGGAGACCGAGTTATGGTGTAGTCAAACTATAACATCCTCAAGATGAACTGTCGATGCACCTCAGATCAAAGAACTAGACACACCACTACAGCATTAAGTCAGTCATCAACGAGAAGGTAGACTTTCTTATGACGACTCGAGGTGGTCACGCTCAGTGCCCTCGTTCACTAATAAGTACCTATACTCTCACACTGGTGTCTCCACACCATAGACTCAAGACACATCTATTCTAAGAAAGTGATCATACGCCAACCTTTCAGATCGATCACTATCCTCATGATGATCCTACGGTCGGAAGCAGTTTATGAGTTAATTATAAAAATTCATGCCTCAAATTTTTAACTTTTAAAAATATGAATTATCATTACCATTAACTTAAATGATGTATCACAAACACTTTTAAATACACACTACGATAGAAGATAACCTATTTATTAATTTATAATCAAAATTATAAAATTACCCTTAGAAGTGTATTATAAGTGACAGCCAATCTGGCTTTTAGGGCATACATCTAACAAACTTCCACTTAACCTAAAGCTAATTGGCTATAAATCTAAGTTCCATCTTTTGAAGGTGGGCTTCGATTTTTTGCTGGCTCAATGGCTTTGTCAGCTAGTCAGCCGCATTATCTATAGTGTCGACTCTCTTGACCTCGGCGTATCCCTTCTCGAGATAATCATGGATGAGGTGGTATCACCGCTTGATGTGCTTAGATTTCTAGTGAGACCTTGGCTCCTTAGCTAGGGCTATGGTGCCATTATTATCGCAATACAGAGGGATGGCATCTGATGGCATCACTTCAAGCTCTGCGGCAAAATCTCTCTCCT
>QRFJ01002939.1:33404-91368 GCA_006176705.1 Cocos nucifera | reverse complement strand
CGAGAAGAGATACATCTGATAAACAGCAAATAAATTATTTAATTTTAAATATCATATGAGATATGATAGATGCATGACTAGACTAATTGTAGAATAGTTCTACATAATTGTCTAGATTAGAATTTATTTTGATTAGATCAATTTTAATCTAATTTTTTAGATTATTATGTGATAATTTAGATCTGAAAATATGCATGAATTGATACATGAGATGTATGCAAAATATGCCTTGATTAGATCTAAATTTGTATATGAGATATATGATATAGATCTATAACTGTTTTGTAGATTTACATGTTCCTGATTAAAGCGTTCCTCTTGGCCGTCGGTCATAATATGAAGAAGGGTTTGAAGCCCTCTCTTTCCATTCGATGGGGTTTCTTATGACGTGTAGGGGTGCTGCGTGTTCGTCCTTAATCAGAAACCCAAAACTTACTTTCTGCAAAACCCTAGATCCTGAAACCCTAGGATTTATTGTGCATATTTTGTTTATGAACCCAACTTAATTAAGAATTAAGTTTATGGAATATTAATTAGATCTAAAATTGAGAATTTCAGATCTAAGACATATTCATAATACTGGGTTCGGGCTTGGGTAGCTCAATTAGGTCTAAGCGGTTGATCAAACCGAATCAAGAGTTGGTTAGATGGGATCAACAATGCTTAAATTGACCAGCCTAATAGGATTAAGTCTGGGTCAAGATCGAGTCACGATCAAGCAAGACCTAATTAAGCTCAGAGGTTAGAGTCTGGATTGTAGGCTAACCCAATTGGTTCTGACTCAACAATTTGGTGTCTAGGTAAGTTTGGCACAGACGACCGACTGGTTTTAATTGGAAGCTACTCGACTGAATGCGTTCTTGTGCGAGTTAACGGCATATTCCTTCCACCGGTCTCACTTACCTGGCCATATCTGTTGACACAGTTCTGATCTGAGGTGGTCAATAATCCGAGCTGACCCATGCCACTAGGTTAGTCATAATTGTTATGACTAAGCCAAGTCTAGTTTAATGAGACCTGAAATCAATTCTCCCTAAGAAAAGATTAAGTCCGAGGTCTTCCACCATTGTAGACGTGCGGGCCCTTCCCGGGGTTGATTGTTCTCGGCTGGATACAGTGGCTCAGTTGCACCGGGAAGACGCAACCATGTCTATTAGGCATTGGATGCTATGGGCTGGAGGATGAGTTGGGCTCAATATTTCGGATACGGTGAGAGACCCAATTAGGAACCCAGTCTATGCAAATGGTGGGTCTGACTTAACTAAGGAGTGGATCAATATTCCGGATACGGTGAGATCCATGAATTAGAGACCAAGTTTGGGTGCACCATGATTAGAGAATCATTGAACAAGAGTTGTTCACTCATTGGCTAACCCATCACCAATAACTGTTAGGTGAGGTGATGAGTCAGTTGGTGAGACCGCACCACCCACTAGAAATCATCAATCGCGGAGATTTTCGCATCTCTACAAAGGGAGTGTAGGGATCCGAGAAAATAGTGGGAGCTAATTTGTTTAAAAATAAAATCCCTAAACAAATTGGTCAAGTCAAAATTACAGTATCTAACTAGAATCTTTGACTCTCTACAGAAAAATGTCTGCGTCCAACCCACTGGCACGTATCCTAGACACACATAGACTGACTGGACCCAATTATAAAGATTGGCTCAGGAACTACAAAATTGTTTTGGGTTCAGAGAAGTTAACACATGTTTTGGACCAGGACCCTCCCACCTTACCAGCTCGTCCATCCACTGAACAGAGAGCGTCTCTGGAAAAATGGATTGACGAAGACAATAAGGCCAGATACTACATGTTGGGCTCGATGTCTGATGAGCTCCAGCGCCAACATGAAGATATCGGGACTGCTCGCCAAATGTTGGCTCACCTGCAGGAGATGTTTGGTGAACAGAGTCGCGCAGCCAAATATCAAGTCACGAAACGACTTTTTAAGGCTAAGATGCGTGATGGGCAGTCAGTCCAAGATCACTGTCTGACAATGATCAAGGACATGGAAGAGCTTGAGAAGCTCGGTGTGAAGTTGGACTTGGATTGCAGAACGATATTATTCTGCAATCCTTGACTGATGCATATGGGCAATTCATCATGAATTACCACATGCATAAACTTCAAAATTCCTTGGCCGAGTTGATGAATATGCTGGTTACCGCTGAGCTTTCTATGAAAGGTTCTAAAGGCTCAGTTCTTGCTATGGAACGGACTTCTTCCAAAAGAAAGTCTTATGGAAAGAAAAAGAAGTCTGTGAAAAAGCAAAAGGTAGAAGGATCAAAGAAGAAGAAGGCAGAACCGAAGAAGAAGGTCGATGGCAAAGGAAAGTGTTTCCATTGCAACAGCGACGGCCATTGGAAGCGGAACTGCCCTACTTACCTGGCCACCCTGAAGAACAAGAAGGAAGGTCCTTCTGGAGGTATGCTCGTTATTGAGTCTAACCTTACGGTTTCTTCTGCATCCAGTTGGGTGCTTGACTCTGGTTCTAGTGCTCATCTGTGCACTTCTATGCAGGGTCTTGAGGATAGCAGGAGGCTGAGGGATGGAGACATGATCCTACGCATCGGTAATGGAGCAAGAGTTGCTGCAGTAGCCGTGGGAACATACCCTCTGCGATTACCATCTGGTTTAGACTTAGTTTTAAAAGACTGTTATTATGTGCCTGCAGCTAGCAGGAATTTGATTTCTGTTTCATGCTTAGCACAAGAAGGTTATGTGATCACCTTCTTTAAGGACCATTGTAACATTCTTTATGAAAGAAATAAAATTGCAAATGGTTTCCTTGTTAATGGTCTTTATCAGTTGCATATTGATGTACCTGTTTTAACTATCGAGCAAAACGTGAATGCCAAACGACCTAGGGATAGTCCAAACGATAGATATCTATGGCACCTGAGATTAGGTCATATAGCAGAAGATAGGATTAACAAATTGGAGAAAAATGGGCTATTGAGTCCATTGACTTTTGAGTCATATCCAACTTGTGAATCTTGTCTTCAAGGCAAAATGACTAAACTCCCTTTTGTTGGACATGGGGAGAGGGCCACAGATCTCCTTGCCCTAGTACATACTGATGTGTGCGGCCCATTCGATGTGCCGGCTAGAGGCAATTTTGTCTACTTCATTACCTTTACCGATGATCTGTCTAGGTATGGGTATGTGTATCTTATGAGACACAAGTCTGAAGCCTTTGAAAAGTTCAAAGAATTCAGACATGAAGTAGAAAAACAAACTGGAAAACCCATTAAGGTTCTTCGATCAGATCGAGGAGGTGAATACCTTAGCCGGGAATTCCTAGACTATCTTAAGGAAAAATGGCATAGTCTCTCAATGGACTCCACCAGGAACACCTCAACTCAACGGGGTTTCAGAACGGAGAAATCGGACTCTATTGGATATGGTTCGATCCATGATGAGCTTCACAGACCTCCCAGATTTTCTTTGGGGACATTCATTATTAACTTCAATCTATTTACTGAATAGGGTTCCCTCTAAAACCGTTCCTACCACACCGTATGAGATATGGCACGGTAAGAAACCAAGTCTGAGTCATCTCAGAATTTGGGGTTGTCCGGCTTATGTCAAAAGACAACAAGCGGACAAGTTAGAGTTTAGGTCCTTTAGAGCTCGATTCATAGGATATCCTAAAGAGTCATTAGGATACTATTTCTACATTCCAGAAGACCACAATGTGATTGTGAGTCGACATGCCATATTTCTTGAAAAATAGTTTATTCAAGATAGTGGCATTGGAAAGCAGATTAAGCTTGATGAGAAAGTCTCACAAGCAGAACGAGCTAAGGACCAAGTGGAACCAAATCAGGTTGAGCCAATAAGAACACTACCTCCTCCACCTCGTAGATCGGAAAGAGTTTTCCCGTCCCCCTGAAAGATACTTAGGTATTATTTCAGAGGATATAGAGGAAATGTTCCTCATAGGTAATGGTGCTCATGGTGATGATCCCAAAACCTACAACGAGGCGATATCAGATATCGACTCCGAGAAATGGCTTGAGGCAATGAAGTCAGAGAATTGACTCGATGCACTCAAACCAAGTCTGGACCTTGGTAGATCCACCAGAAGGTATAGTACCTATTGGGTGTAAATGGATCTTCAAGAGAAAGATTGGTGCAGATGGGAATGTGGAGACATTCAAGGCTAGACTGGTGGCAAAAGGTTATAGTCAACGTGAAGGCATTGACTATCAGGATACCTTTTCCCCGGTAGCTATGCTAAAATCCATCCGCACATTGCTTGCCGTTGCAGCCTATTTCGATTATGAAATATGGCAAATGGACGTGAAAACGGCATTCCTAAATGGATATCTTGAGGAAGATATCTATATGGAACAGCCGCTAGGTTTCACATCCAGTGATACTGATCACAAGGTTTGCAAGCTGCAAAGGTCCATATATGGACTTAAGCAAGCATCTCGGAGCTGGAACACTCGTTTCAATGATGTGATCAAAAAGTTTGGTTTCATCAAAAATGAAGAGGAACCATGTGTTTTCAAAAGGGTCAGTGGGAGCGCTGTTGTCTTCCTCGTATTGTACGTGGATGACATCCTCCTTATTGGGAATGATATTCCCATGTTGACATCAGTCAAGATGTGGTTGTCCAAGGAATTCTCCATGAAAGACCTAGGTGAAGCATCCTTTATTCTAGGAATTAAGGTCTATAGGGATAGACCGAATAGGATGCTAGGACTTTCACAGAAAATGTACATAGAGGAAGTACTAAAGAGGTTTAGTATGGAAAACTCTAAGAGGGGATTAATACCCTTCAGACATGGTATTCATCTTTCCAAGAAGATGTGCCCCAGCACACCTGAGGAAATAGAACGCATGAGCAAGATCCCTTATGCTTCTGCAATAGGGAGCCTCATGTATGCCATGCTATGTACACGACCTGATATAGCCCATGCTGTGAGTGTCACAAGCAGATATCAGTCAAATCCAGGTGAAGAACACTGGACTTCTGTGAAATGTATCCTTAAGTACTTGAGAAGAACTAAGGATATGATGTTGGTCTTTGGTAATGGAGAACTCCAAGTTCAGGGATACACAGACTCGGACTTCATGTCCGATATAGATGATCGAAAGTCGACATCTGGAAGTCTGTTTGTGTGCAATGGTGGAGCTGTCAGCTGGAAGAGTTCCAAGCAAACTGTGATAGCAGATTCCACCATGGAAGCAGAATATATAGCTGCATCAGAGGCTGCAAAGGAAGCGTTCTGGTACAAGAAGTTTGCTGCAGAAATTGGAGTAATGCCATCAGATGCCATTCCTCTTTACTGCGACAACAATGGCGCCATAGCCCTTGCTAAGGAGCCGAGGTCTCACCAGAAGTCCAAGCACATTGAGCGGCGATATCATCTCATCCGCGATTACCTTGAGAAAGGTTACGTTGAGGTCAAGAGAGTCAACTCCGCAGATAATGTGGCAGACCCACTTACAAAGCCGTTGGGCCAGCAGAAGATCGAAGCCCACCTTGAGAAGATGGGACTTAGACTTGTAGCCAATTGGCTTTAGGACAAGTGGGAGATTGTTAGATATATGTGCCCTAGAAGCCAGAATTGGCTGACACTTGTAATACACTTCTAGGGGCAAAATTATAATTTTGACTATAATTAATGAAATGGGTTATTTTCTATCACACATGTGTATTTAGTGTCTGTGATACATCCTTTGAGTTAATGGTAATGATAATTCATATTTTCAAGAGTTGAAAATTTAAGACATGAATAATCATTATTAACTCATAAACAGCTCCCGACCATAGGATCATCACGAGGATGGTGATTGATCCGGAAGGTTGGTGTACGATCGCTTCTCTTTAGTAGATGAGTCTTGAGTCTACGGTGTGGAGACACCGGAGCGAGAGTACAGGTACTCGTTAGAGAACGAGGGCACTGAGCGTGACCACCTCGAGTAGTCATTAGGAAGTCTACCTTCTCGTCAATGACTGACTCGATGCTGCAGTAGTGTGTCTGGTTCTTTGACCTGAGATGCATCGGCAGTTCACCTTGAGGGTGTTATAGTTTGACTACACCATTACTCGGTCTCCTAGCCATATGGAACCCTGAGGTGTATGTTGGCTATGAGCATGTTCATTGTAGGAACTGGATGCATCAAGATGGAATCTATCTACCTCGGTGGTAGAGGAGCAGCCCTATGATGATCATGAGAATCAAGTCCAGAAGCCCATGGCCATGGCAGAGTGAAATAATAGAAAGAGTTTCTATTTAGATTTTCACATTGGACTCGAATCGAATGATTACATCATATGACAGAGACTAGGGTTTGACGAGTTCACCTTAACCCTAATCTGATCGGGGCTCAAGATAGAAGAACTTAATCACACAGGTAGCTGCACCAAGAGGTTCGCATTCAGCTCTGATGGGTTGCCACCATATACTGCTAGGTGTCACTGGTGGATTTTGGGAGCAATTAGAATGATTTAGATGATCGATCATTCTAGCTGTTCGAATCAGAAGAGTTCTGATCCATCGAAAGGAGTTTCGATGATGTCTATGATAGAGATCATGACATATCCCATTACCATACAGAACTGAACCTAACTGGGTCACACAAACAAGGGTTTGAATCTGGTGATCATCAATTGAACTGATCTAGTTCAATTGATCTGAATGAGATTCAATTAGGTTCAAGGAAATCGTGCTAGCACTCGATTGAACCTAACGTTCTTCTTTTACTATCATAAATAAGTTGTCCTGACTGAGCCAAAGGAGTTTGTGCTCAATCAGAGGCCTTCATATGGTCTGACTGGAGGTTGTCCAAGTCAGAATAGGTTGTCTTATTTGTAAGACATTACCTGCCATTTTTGGTCACCTGCCATTTCTTGTTCTTTGACTTTGGTCAAAAGTCTACCTTTGACTGGTCAAACGTTGACCATTCACCCTTTGACTTTTGACCACATGTCATGCACCTATTGGAGAGCTGGTGGGGGCCTGTCCCCCTGCCAGAACCTGGCAAGGAGAAGGGCGCACGCCAAGGGTGGCGTGAGCCCAAGTAGGAGGCGCCTAGGAGTCCTTGTTGGACAAGGACTCCACCTCCCTTTTGGATTCCAATCAGAGTTCTACTAAGAATCCAGTTTGACTGGTCTTAGGCGCCCTCTAAGGAGGAATCCAGGGGTCTCTATTCCAACCAATCAGATTTAGATCTGATTTCACAAAGGGTTGTGATTGGTTGAGAGGAAGAGGAGTTGGATCACAAGAGGTCTATAAATAAGACCCTGCGCCCAACCCTAATTCCAATGCTATTAGATACGCCCCAAGGCTGCCTCTCCCCTCCTTCTCCATGCCATAGTCTCTTCTCCCCTTGCTCTCCACGTCCAAAAGGTGTTTTGGACTTAGTTTGGTGCGATTCAGATCAAGGAAAGGCGATCAAAAGCAAGAAGGCTGCGCTGCTGCAAAAGGACGACTGCAGATCTTCAAAAGAGTTTTGAAGATCCTCCAGATCAGATCCAGATCTGATTTTTGGAGGTGTGATAGAGAAGAAGAGGATCTCTAGATCCAACCCGAGTGGATACCGGTAGAGGCCAGGCGCTTGCATGGCTAAGTTCCAGAACCTTCCGCTGCAATCAGGATCATCTACAGGGTAATAGGATTACCCAAACCAGGTAAATTAAATTTGATTTAATTTATCTTGTTTTATTTTATTTATTAAAATAATAAGAATTAGATCTGAAACATATCAAGATCTGATTGAGATCAAGAAAAAATTTTTGAAATATATCTCTTGATCTAATCAGATCTGGACGAACCTGGACCGAAAATCAGGATTTCCCTTCAAGATGGTCATTGGAAGTGGAACTGTCCTTTGTACCTAGCTAGCCTGAAGAACAAGAAGGAGGCAGGTCCTTCTGGAGGTATGCTCATTATAGAATCTAACCTTATGATTTCTTTTGCATCTAGTTGGGTGCTTGACTCTGGTTCTAGTGCTCACTTATGCAATTCTATGCAGGATTTTGAGGATAGTAGGAGGCTGAGGGATGGTGAGATGATCCTACGTGTTGGAAATGGAGCAAGAGTTGCTGCAGTGGTCATGAAAATCTACCCTCTATGATTACAATTAGGATTAGATTTAGTTCTTATAGACTATTTTTATGTGTCTGCATTAAGCAGTAATTTGATTTCTATTTTATGTTTAGCATAGGAAGGCTATATAATTATTTTTCTTAAAGACCATTGTAATATTCTTTATGAAAAAAATAAAATTACAAGTGGTTACCTTATAAATGGTCTCTATCAGTTACATATTGATGTTTTTTTTTTCAATATTGAGCAAAACGTGAATGCCATAAGATCAAAATGACCTAGGGATAGTCTAAACAATAGTTATCTATGGCACCTTAGGCTAGGTCATATAGTGGAAGAAAGGGTTAACAAATTAAAGAAATCTAGACTATTGAGTCCATTGACTTCTGAGTCATATCCGATTTGTGAATCATGCCTTCATGGCAAAATGACCAAGCTCCCTTTTTTAGGACATGGGGAAAGGGCCACAGACCTACTTGTCCTAGTACATATTGATGTGTGTGGCCCATTTGATGTGCCGACTAGAGGCAACTATGTCTACTTCATCATCTTTATCGATGATTTATCTCGGTACGGATATGTATATTTGATGCGACATAAATATGAAGCTTTTAAAAAGTTTAAAGAATTCAGACATGAAGTAGAAAAATAAATTAGAAAACCCATTAAGATTCTTCGATCAGATCGAGGAGGTGAATACCTTAGTTAAAAATTTTTAGACTATCTTAAGCAAAATGGCAAAGTCACTTAATGGACTCCACCTAAAATATCTCAACTCAATGGGGTTTTAGAATGAAGAAATCAGACCTTATTAGATATAGTCCGATCTATGATGAGATTCACAAACCTCCTTAAGTTTCTTTGGGGATATAGTCTAATGACCACTATATATTTACTGAATAAGGTTTCCTCTAAAACCGTTCCTACCACACCGTATGAGATATCGCATAGTAAGAAACCAAGTCGGAGTCACCTCAGAATTTGGGATTGTCCAGCTCATGTCAAGAGACAACAAATGGACAAGTTAGAGTAATGGTTCTTTAGAGCTCGGTCCATAGGATATCCTAAAGAGTCATTAGGATATTATTTCTACATTCTAGAAGACCACAAATTGATTGTGAGTTGACATGCCATCTTTCTTATAAAATAGTTTATTCAAGATGGTGGCATCAGAAGGCAGATTAGGCTCGAGGAGAAAGTCTTCCAAGAGCAATGAGCTAAGGATCCTATGAAATCCAATCAAATTGAGCTAGTCCAATCACTACCTCCTCTACCTCATAGATCAGAAAGGATTTTTCATTCTTTTAAAAGGTACTTAGGTACCTTTTTAGAGGTCGTAGAGAAAATATTTCTCATGAAAAATAGGGTTCATGGTGATGATCCCAAAACTTATGACGAGGCGATATTAGATATCGACTCCGAGAAATGGTTAGAGATAATGAAGTCAGAGATTGACTCAATGTGCTTGAACTAAGCCTGGACCTTAGTAGATCCACCTGAAGGTATAGTACCTATTGGGTATAAATGAATCTATAAGGAAAAGATAGGTGCAGATGAAAATATAGAGACATTCAAGGCTAGGTTAGTGGTGAAAGGATATAGTCAGCGTAAAGGCATTGACTATCAGGATACCTTCTCGCCAATAGCCATGCTAAAATCCATCCGCACATTGCTTGCTATTGTATCCTATTTCGATTATGAAATATGGTAGATGGACATGAAAATGGCCTTCTTAAATGGTTATCTTGAGGAAGATAGCTATATGGAATAGTCACTAAGTTTCACATTCAATGATGCTGATCACAAGGTCTGCAAGCTGCTAAGGTCCATCTATGGACTTAAGCAAGCATCTAGGAGCTGGAATGCTCATTTCAATGATGTGATCAAATTATTTGGATTCATCAAGAACGAGAATAAATCATGTGTATTCAAAAAGATCAGTGGGAGTGTTGTTGTCTTCTTCGTACTGTACGTGGATGACATCCTCTTTATTGGAAATGATATTTTCATGTTGATCATAGTTAAAATATGGTTATCAAAAGAATTTTCTATGAAAGACCTAGGAGAGGTATGCATTATTATAGAAATTAAGATCTATAGGGATTGACCGAATAGGATGCTGGGTCTCTCACAGAGGATGTACATAGAGGAGATACTAAAGAGGTTTAGCATGAAAAACTTCAAGAGAGGATTGGTGCCCTTTAGACATGGCATTCATATCTCCAAGAAGATGTGTCCTAACACACCTGAGGAGATTGAATGCATAAGCAAGATCACTTATACTTCAGCAATAGGAAACCTCATGTATATCATGCTATGTACACGACCTGATATCGCCCATGCTGTAAGTGTCACGAGTAGATATTAGTCGAATCTAGGTGAAGAGCAATGGACTTCTGTAAAATGTATCCTTAAGTACTTGAAAAGGACTAAGGATATGTTCTTGATTTTTGGTAATGGAGAACTCCAGGTCCATGGTTATATAGACTCAGATTTATATTTGATATAGATAATCGAAAGTCGACATCGGATATTCTGTATGTATGTAATGATAGTGCTATCAGTTAGAAGAGTTTCAAGCAGATTGTGATAGTAGATTCTACCATAAAAGCAGAGTACACTGCATCAAAAGCTACAAAGGAGGCATTCTGGTATAAAAAGTTTATTGTAGAACTCGAAGTGATGCCATCAGATGCCGTTTCTCTATGCTGTGGCAATAATGGTGCCATAGCCCTAGCTAAGGAGCCGAGGTCTCATCAGAAATTCAAGCACATTGAGTGGCGATTCCACCTTATCTACGATTACCTCGAGAAGGATTACGTCAAGATCAAGAGAGTCGACTCTACAGATAATGCGATGGATCCACTAATGAAGCCTTTAGGCCAGCAAAAGATCGAAGCCTACCTTGAGAAGATGGGACTTAGATTTGTAGCCAATTGACTTTAGGTCAAGTGGGAGTTTGTTAGATGTGTGTCCTAGAAGCCAGATTGGCTAACAATTATAATACACTTCTAAGGATAATTTTATAATTTTGACTATAAATTAATAAAAAAATTATTTTCTATCATAGTGTATATTTAAAGTGTATGTGATACATCCTTTGAGTTAATGGTAATGATAATTTATATTTTCAAAGAGTTGAAAATTTAAGACATGAATTTTCATAATTAACTCATAAACTACTTTCGACCATAGGATCATCACGAGGATGGTGATTGATCCGAAAGGTTGGTGTATGATCGCTTCTTTTGATTAGATGAGTCTTGAGTCTACGATGTGGAGATACTAGAGCAAGAGTATAAGTACTCATTATAAAATAAGGGCACTGAGCGTGACCATCTCGAGCATTCATAAGGAAGACTACCTTCTCGTTAATGACTGGCTCGATGTTGCAGTAGTGTATCTAGTTCTTTGACCTGAGGTGCATCGGCAATTCACCTTGAGGGTGTTGTAGATTGACTACACCATAACTCGGGCTCCTAGCCATTCGGAATCCTAAGGTGTATGTTGGCTATAGTACGTTCATTGTAGGAATTAGATTGCTCCAATAAGGGATCTATCTACCTCGGTAGATGAGGAGTAGCCCTATGATGATCATGAGAATCGAGTCCATAAGTCTATGGCCATGGTAGAGTGAAGATGATAGAAAGAGTTTCTATAAGGGTTTCATATAGGACTCGAATTGAATGATTAATTCATATGATGGATATTAGGTTTGATGAGTTCACCTTAACCCTAATCCTATCGGATCTCAAAATAGAAGAATCCAATCACACAGGTAGTTGCATCAAGATGTTCACTTTTAGTTCTAATGGGTTGCCACCATATATTGCAAGGTATCATTGGTGGATTTTGAGAGCAATTAGAATGATTTTGATTATCGATTATTCTAATTATATGAATCAGAAAAGTTCTGATCCATCGAAAGGTATTTTGATGATGTCGATGATGGAGATCATGACATGTCTCATTATCATATGGAACTAAACCTAACTAGATCATACAAATAAGGGTTTAGGTCTAGATGTCATCAATTAAGCTAACCTAGTTTGATTTATTAGGATTAGATCCAATCAGGTTCAAGGTAATAGTGCTAGCACACGATTGAGCCTAACTTTCTCCTTCTATAATCTTTTTGATTGGTTGCAACCAAGTTGAATTTGATTTGATTCATTCTTGTATCTTTAATGGGTTTATTTTCATCTGACTGGAATAAGTCTAGGTCAAATTAATTATGAAAATTAAATTTATTCCTAGTGCAATTGGACTAGGGTCAATAGTTGACCCAATTAAGAGAATTGAGGGTCACATGATCAGAAAATTTTAGAAAATTGTCTACAAGTTATTTTGCTATAATTCTTAGATTATGATAGGGCATGATCTATACTTTGGGTGTGCAAAATTTTATAATTTTTAGAGGTCCCTAGACTGGATTTTGATTGAGTTTGATTTGGATCAAACTCTTAAGAGAAGAGTCCTAGACGCACATGGACTCTTCCTTATCCTTTCATGCCATAACCTTCTAGATGGATATTTGGTGTCAAAAATAGATGGGATCTAGGGTCTTTCATGAAGATCAGGTCTAAGAGTCCCAATAGTTGAATTAATAAGGTTTTTTTTGATCAAAAAGAGACTCTTTATGGTGCTATATCTTGTATAAGAACTCTTCTCACAAAATTGCCTCAACATAATTTTTTTTTTCCACACCCAAAGGAGCCTTCCCTCTGATATCCACTCTCCCTGTATTCTCTCTCTCTCCCTCTCTTCTACATGCCTAAAAGCTTAGTCACAAATCTGAGTTGAAGGTGCAAGGTTTTTGGCATAAGATTCAACATCTACGCGATGGTGTTCATGAGACGAACAAGCTACCCTCAGAAGTCATTTTGAAGGCTTTTCAAATATGATCCAGATCTAATTTTTGGAGGAGAGATTCATGAGGAGAAGACATTCAGATCTTACCTAAGTAGATATCATTAGAGGTCAGGCACGTGCGTGGCTCCTTTTAGAACCTCAGAAATCAATAGGATCATCGTAGGATAATTAGATTATTGAATCAGGTACTTAAAATTAAATCTGATTTAATTTTATTTTTAACTTTTAATATCAGATCTCTACAATCAGATTTAAGAAGTCTTAGATCTGATTAAAACTTTAAGAAAATTTTTTAAAATATTTCTTTAGATCCAATTAGTTTGAACGATCCCGTGTCGAAAAAATAGGTTTTTCTTTCACTATCAACTCTGATCAGGATGTCCATATTGTATTTCAAAATATCAAATCCATCTCATAGATTATCTTGGCCAAGGTTTTGCTATATCGAAATACAATAATACATTTTCCTCCAACTCTTTGAGTGGTCAATTTCATCTTGATCACACACCGACTTCATAAGTACTTGACTGTGCCAGAAGTCTTTCATTACTAAATTAGAAATATAGTTAGTCTAGTACCAAAGCATAGTAAGTTGCTTGCAAGCCACTGAGGTGATCTCAGGTCTAAAGGATATTTATATCTATATCTCATCAGAGACATTCTCGATCGTAGAATGCTCTGGAGTTGGTCATATTCAGTGATGATGTACCCCTATATCTCACCTATTTGCCATACCAGTATCTCCACACTTCTTGGTTAAGAGGATAACTAATCTATATGGCATACAGCAACCTATGCTTGTTAGATGCTATCATCCTAATTAATAGCCTATCATTTGATTGTGAATAATTTTAAAAACTAATCGATAAATCCTCTCTTTATTGAACCTAAATAGTCCTAAGGACTTTTTCACAACAATGAAATTCATTAGAAGATGAAAACTTATGATGAAAAATATCAAAAATAATTTTTATTAATTAATAAATTAATTATAATTATAATGTAGCTCAATCATCAACTGGCTAATGATTGACTTTGAGACATATTTTCCAACAACTCTCATTTATCCTAAAGCCACTCGGCATAGTATCTAATAGGTATCTTAGACTTATGGTTGTTGAACTTCTTTATCGCTAGGGCTTTAGTGAAGGGGTCAACCAGGTTCTTCTTTCCATCGATCTTTTGAAGGTTGATGTCACCTCGATCCATGATCATTCAGGTTAGGTGAAAGCAGCGTAGTATGTGCTTTGTTTGTTGGTGTGCCTTTGGTTCCATCACTTGAGCAATGACATCAGTGCTATCACAGTAGAGCAAGACCGAGCCATCAAAGAAGGATGCTACTTCAAGCTTGGTGATGAACTTTTCAGCCACATAGCTTTTTTTATGGCATCTGATGCTGTGATGTACTCTACTTTGCAAACAGAGTCTGCTATAGTATGCTGCTTGAAACTCTTCCAATAGATGGCTCTACCATTCAGAGTAAAGATATATCCCGATAAATTTCTGCTGTCATCATGGTCAGATTGAAAGCTAGAGTCTATAAATCTCATAAGTTTCAGATCTGACTCACCATAAACCAACCATTGGTCTTTAGTATTTCTCAAATACTTAAGGAAGGCTTTAACCATTTTTCAGTAGTTTTCTCTAGGATCAGACTGGTATCTACTCACTATTCCTAGTGAGTATGCCACGTCTGGTTTCGTACATGCCATGGCGTACATGATAAATCCTAAAGGAAAATCCTGATTTTTTGGATCAGATTCATTCAAATCTGATTGGATCGAGAGGCATATTTCAAAAAATTTTCTCTCAGATCTAGATCAGATTTGATACTTTTTTAGATCTGATTTATAATCTAATAATTAAGAAAATAAACTAAATTAATTTTAAATTAATTTTTTACCTTGATCTTAGGTAATCTGATTACCCGTTGATGATCCTGCGAAAGCTCTGAGGTTCTGAATCTAGCCACACAAGCACCTGGCCTCTACCGATATCCACTCAGGCTGGATCTGGAGATTTTCTACTTCTCTTTCTTTTCTCTAAAAATTAAATCTGGATCTGATTTGGAGGATCTTTAAAACTTCTTCTGAAGATCACCCATCGTCTCTACAGTAGTGCTGCCTTCTTCTTGCTTGACTCACACTAATCTAAGGGCCCAACTTCCATAATCATGGAGAGGAGGAAGAGGACCAGACGGTGTCATGGAGAAGGTGGAGGGACAGCCTTAGGGTGTGGCTTAGATGAATTAATTTTAAAGTAGGCACAGACATGGTCTATTTATAGACACTACTGCGCCATGCAGTGCTACGTCACCCTAGCCAATCATGTTGCTTTGTTCAATCAGATCTAAATCTGATTGGTGAGATGAGAGACCCACAGATTCATCCTAAGGTGGTGCCTAAGACTGATCAAAGTCTATAGATGAGGGTCACCTAGTTTGAATCCAACAAGCAACCTGCAGTCCCATCTATATGGAACTCCAGCATCCCTATCCATGGGTGCACGCCATCCTAAGCATGCACCCCCTTCTTTCTAATTTTCAGAGAGGGGATAAGCCCCTATCTGCTCTCCAATAAGTGCATGACACATGGGCAGATGTTCAAGGGTCAAAGGTCAATGTTTGACCAAGTCAAAGTACAAGAATTAGCAAGTGACAAAAAATGGCAGGTGTTGTCTCAAATTTATCTCATAAATTAAGATAATCTTTTTCTAACTTGGATAAGCTTCAATCAGACCAGATAAAAGTACTTGAGTGAGCACAAATTCATTTGGCTCAGTCGAGATAACTTTTATGATAGAAAAAGAAGAACATTAGGCTCAATCATGTGCTAGCACGATTTTCTTCAACCTAATTGAATCTTATTCAATTCAATTGAACTGGGTTAGACCAATTGATTATATCCAAATTCAAATCCTTATTTGTCTGACCTAGTTAGATTCAGTTCTGTATGGTAATGGGACATGCCATGATCTCCATCATCGACATCATCGAAACTCCTTTCGATGGATCAGAACTCTTCTAATTCAGACAACCTAGAATGATCGATCATTTAAATCATTCTAATTGCTCCCAAAATCCACCAGTGACACCTAACAGCATATGGTGGCAACCCATCAAAACTGAAAATGAACCTCTCGATGCAGTTACTTGTATGATTAAGTTCTTCTATCTTGAGCCCTGATTAGATTAGTATTAAGGTGAACTCGTCAAACCCTAATTTATATCATATGATTTAATCATTCGATTCAAGTCCAATGTGAAAATCTTAATAGAAACTTTTTCTATTATTTCACTCTCTGCCATGGCCATGGGCTTATGGACTTGATTCTCATGATCATCATAGGGCTGCTCCTCATCCAACGAGGTAGATAGATTCCATCTTGGTGCAATCCAATTCCTACAATGAACATGCTATAGCCAACATACACCTCAAGATTCCGAATGGCTAGGAGACCGAGTTATGGTGTAGTCAAACTATAACACCCTTAAGGTGAACTATCGATGCACCTCAGGTCAAAGAATCAGACACACCACTGCAGCATCGAGTCAGTCATCGATGAGAAGGTAGACTTCCTTATGACTACTCGAGGTGGTCACGCTCAGTGCCCTCATTCTCTAATGAGTACCTGTACTCTCACTCCGATGTCTCCACACCATAGACTCAAGACTCATCTACTATAAAAAAGTGATTGTACACTAATCTTCTAGATCAATCATCATCCTCATGATCCTATGGTCAGGAGCATTTTATGAGTTAATAAATGAAAATTCATGTCTTAAATTTTCAACTCTTGAAAATATGTATTATCATTACCACTAATTCAAGGGATGTATCATAGGTACTAAATACATTTATGTGATAGAAAATAACCCACTTTATTATTTATAGTCAAAATTATAATTTTGCCCTTAGAAGTGTATTATAAGTGTTAGCCAATTTTGGCTTCTAGGGCACTCATATCTAACAAACTCCGACTTGACCTAAAGCCAATTGACTACAAATCTAAGTCCCATCTTCTTAAGGTGGGATTCAATCTTCTACTGGCCTAATGGCTTTGTAAGTGGGTTTGTCATATTATCTGCGGAGTTGACTCTCTTGACCTTGACGTAACCCTTCTCGAGGTAATCATGGATGAGGTGGTATCGCCACTCGATGTGCTTGGACTGCTGGTGAGACCTCGGCTCCTTAGCAAGGGCTATTGTGCCATTGTTGTCGCAGTGTAGAGGAATGGCATCTGATGGCATTACTCTGATCTCCATGGCAAACTTTTTGTGTCAGAATGCCTCCTTCGCAGCTTCTAATGTAGCGATATATTCTGCTTCCATGGTGCAATCTACTATCGCTGTCTGTTTGAAACTTTTTCAACTGACAGCTCCATCATTGCACACAAACAAACTCCCAGATGTCGACTTTCGATCATCTACATCAGACATAAAGTCTAAGTCTGTATACCCCTGAACTTGGAGTTCCCCATTACCAAAGATCAGTAACATATCCTTAGTTCTTCTCAAGTACTTAAGGATACATTTCATAGAAGTCCAGTGTTCTTCATCTAGATTTGATTGATATCTGCTCGTGACACTCACGGCATGTGCTATATCAGGTCGTGTACATAACATGGCATACATGAGGCTCCCTATTGCTGAAGCATAAGAGATCTTGCTCATCCGTTCAATTTTCTCAGGTGTGCTAGGGCACATCTTCTTGAAAAGATGAATACCATGCCTGAAGGATACTAAACCCCTCTTAGAGTTTTCCATACTAAACCTTTTTAGTACTTCCTCTATGTACATTTTCTGTGAAAGTCCTAGCATTCTATTCGGTCTATCTCTATAGACCTTAATTCCTAGAATAAAGGATGCTTCTCCTAGGTCTTTCATGAAGAATTCTTTAGATAACCATATTTTTCTATGGTCAACATGGAAATATCATTCCCAATAAGGAGGATGTCATCCACGTACAATACAAGGAAGACAACAGCGCTTCCACTGATCTTTTTGAAGATACATGGCTCCTCCTCATTCTTGATGAAACCAAATATTTTGATCACATCATTAAAATGAGTGTTCCAGCTCTGAGATGCTTGCTTAAGTCCATATATGGACCTTTGCAGCTTGCATACCTTATGATCATCATCACTGGATGTGAAACCTAGCGGCCATTCCATATAGATATCTTCCTCAAGATATCCATTTAAGAACGTTATTTTCACGTCCATTTGCCATATTTCATAATCGAAATAGGCTGCAATGTTAAGCAATGTGCGAATGATTTTTAGCACAGCTACTAGCAAAAAGGTATCCTGATAGTCAATGCCTTCATGTTGACTATAACCTTTTGCCACTAATCTAGCATTGAATGTCTCCACATTCCCATATGCACCAATCTTTCTCTTGAAGATTCATCTACACCCAATAGGTACTATACCTTCTGGTAGATCTACCAAGGTTCAAACTTGGTTTGAGTGCATCGAGTCAATTTCTGACTTCATTGCCTCTAACCATTTCTCGAAGTCGATCTCTGATATCGCCTCGTTATAGGTTTTGGGATCATCAGCATGAACGCCATTACCTATGAGGAATATTTCCTCTACATCCTCTGAAATAGTACCTAAATACCTTTCAGGAGGATGGAAAATCTTTTTCGATCTACGAGGTGGAGGAGGTAGTGTTTGGATTGGCTTAACCTGATTTGGTTCCATTTGGTCCTTAGCTCGTTGCTCTTATGAGACATTCTCATCGAGCTTGATCTGCTTTCCAATGCCGCTATCTTGAATAAACTATTTTTTGGAAAGATGGCATGTCAACTCATAATCACATTGTGATCTTTTGGAGTGTAGAAATAATATCCTAATGACTCTTTAGGATATCCTATAAATCGAGCTCTAAAGGATCTAAAGTCTAACTTGTCCGTTTGTTGTCTTTTGACATGAGCTGGACAATCCCAAATTCTGAGATAACTCAGACTTGGTTTTTTGCCATGCCATATCTCATAGGTGTGGTAGGAATGGTTTTAGAAAGAACTCTATTCAGTAAGTATGTTGCAGTTATCAAACAATGTCCCCAAAGAAAATCAGGAAGGTCTGTGAAGCTCATCATGGATCGAACCATATCTAATAGGGTCTGGTTCCTCCATTCTGAAACCCCATTGAGTTGAGGTATTCTTGATGGAGTCCATTGAGAGACTATGCCATTTTCTTTGAGATAGTCCAGGAATTTTCGACTAAGATATTCACCTCCTCAATCTGATCGAAGAATCTTAATGGATTTTTTAGTTTGCTTTTCTACTTCATGTCTGAATTCTTTGAACTTTTCAAATGCTTCAGACTTGTGTCTCAAAAGATACACATAACCATACCTTGATAAATCATCAGTAAAGGTTATGAAGTGGACTAAGTTGCCTCTAGCCGGCAAATCGAATGGGCCGCATACATCTGTATGTACTAGGGCAAGAAGATTTGTGGCCCTTTCCCCATGTTCTACAAAAGGGAGCTTGGTCATTTTGCCATGAAGACAGGATTCACAAATTGGATATGACTCAGAAGTCAACAAACTCAATAGCCTAGTTTTCTCCAATTTGTTAACCCTATCTTCTGCTATATGACCTAATCTTAGGTGCCATAGATACCTATCATTAGGACTATCCCTAGGACGTTTTGATTTTATGGCATTCACATTTTGCTCAAAGTTAAAAATGGATACATCAACATGTAACTGATAAAGACCGTTAATAAAGAAATCATTTGCAATTTTATTTCTTTCATAAAGAATGTTACAATGGTCCTTAAGAAAACTAATTACATAGCCTTCTAATGTAAGGCAAGAAATAGAAATCAAATTCCTGCTTGCTACAGGCACATAATAACTGTATTTTAATACTAAGTCTAAATCAGATGGTAGTCGAAGAGGGTATGTTTCTACGGCCATGGCAGCAATTTTTGCTTCATTTTTGATGCGTAGGATCATCTCACCATCCCTCAACCTCCTACTATCCTCAAGATTCTGCATAGAAGTACACAAGTGAGCATGAGAGCTAGAGTCAAGCACCCAACTAGATGCAGAAGAAACCGTAAGGTTAGACTCAATAACGAGCATACCTCTAGAAAGACCTGCCTCTTTCTTTAGGGTGGCCAGGTAAGTAGGATAGTTCTGCTTCCAGTGGCCGTCATAATTACAATGAAAATACTTTCCTTTGTCAGCGGCCTTTTTCTTCAACTCTACCTTTTTCTTCTTCCCTCCTTCCATCTTATGCTTTTTCATAGATTTCTTCTTCTTTCCAAAAGACTTTCTCTTAGAAGAAGTCCGTTCCATAGCAAGCACTAAGCCTTTAAAACCTTTCATGGAAAGCTCAGCGATAACCAACATGTTCATAAGTTTGGCCAAGAAGTTTTGAAGTTTATGCATATGGTAGTTCATGATGAACTACTGAGGATTGCAGAATTATGTCATTCTATAGATCCAAGTCCAACCTCACTTTGAGCTTCTCAAGCTCTTTCAAGTCCTTAATCATTATCAGACAATGATCTTGGACTAACTGTCCATCACGCATCTTAGCCTTGAACAGTCGTTTAGTGACTTGATACTTGGCTGCGCGACTCTGTTCACCAAACATCTCTTGTAGGTGAGCCAACATTTGGTGGGCAGTTCTAATATCTTCAAGCTGGTGCTGAAGCTCATCAGACATCGAGCCCAACATAGAGTATCTGGCCTTATTACCTTTGTTAGTCCACTTATCCAGAGATGCTCTCTGTTCAGCGGATGGATGAGCTAGTAAGGTGGGAGGGTCCTGGTCTAATACATGAGTTAACTTCTCAAAACCCAAAACGATTTTGAAGTTTCGGATCCAATCCTTATAATTTGGTTCGGTCAGTCTATGGGTGTCCAAGATTCATGCTAGTGGATTGGATGCAGACATTTTTCTATAGAGAGTCAAAGTTTCTAATTAGATATTGTAATTAAGACTTAACCAATTTGTTCATGAATTTTATTTTTTAAACAAATTAGCTCCCACTATTTTCTTGGATCCCTACACTCTCTTTGTAGAGATGCAAAAATCTTCATGATTATTGATTTCTAGTAGGTGGTGCAGTCCCATCAACTGACTCATCACCTCACCTAATAGTTATTGGTGATGGGTTAGCCAATGAGTGAACAACTCTTGTTCAATGATTCTCTAATCATGGTGCACCCAAACTTGGTCTCTAATTCATGAATCTCACCATGTCCGAAATATTGATCTACTTCTTAGTTAAGTCAGACCCATCATTTGCATAAATTAGATTCCTAATTGAGTCTCTCATCGTATTTGAAATATGGAGCCCAATTCATCCTCCAGCCTATAGCATCCAATGCCTAATAGATATGGTTGCATCTTCCTGGTACAATTGAGCCACTATAACCAGTCGAGAACAATCAATCCTGGGAAGGGCCCGCACATCTACAATGGTGGAAGACCTTAGACTTGATATTTTCTTAGGAAGATTTGATTTAGGTCTCATTAAACTAGACTTGACATAGTCATAACCATTATGACTAACCTAGTAGCATGGGTTAGCTTAGATTATTGACCACCTTTGATCAGAACTGAGTCAACAAACATGGATAGGTAAGTGAGACCAGTGGAAGGGATATGCAATTAACTCAATAAGAATGCATTCGAGTCGAGTAGCTTCCAATTAAAAACCAGTCAGTCGTATCTGCCAAACTTACCTTAGACACCAAATTGTTAAGATAGAACCAATCAGGTTAGCCTACAATCCAGACTCTAACTACTAAGCCTAATTAGATCTTAGCTTGATCGATCACATTCATGACTCGATCCTGACCCAGACTTAATCCTATTAGGCTAGTCAATTTAAGCAGTGTTGATCCCATCTAACCAACTCTTGATTCGGTTTGATCAACTGCTAGACCTAATTGAGCTACCCAAGCCCGAACCCAGGTTTATGAATATATCTTAGATCTGAAATTCTCAATTTTAGACCTAATTGATATTTCATAAACTTAATTCTTAATTAAGTTAGGGTTCATAAATAAGACATGTAAAAAGATCCTAGGATTTCAGGATCTAGGATTTTGCAGAAAGTAAGTTTTCAATTTCTGATTAAGATGAACGTGCAGTATCCCTACACATCATAAGAACACTCCATCAAATGGGAGGAGAGGGTCTTTAAGCCCTACTTTGTTCTTATGACTGGACGGCCAAGGGGAACGCCTTAATCAGAAATACAACTAATCTACAAAAATAAATTAGATCTAAGCATATATCTCATATAAAAAATTAGATCTAATTATAACATATTTTGTATATATCACATATATCATGCATGCATATTTTTCAGATCTAAATTATCTCATAATCATCTAAAAAATTAAATTTAAATTCAATCATATCAAATAAAATTTAATCTATACCTATTTGCAGAACTATTCTATAACTAGTCTAAACATGCAACTATCATATCTTAGATGAATAATTAATTTTATTTTATTTTCTATTTTTAGATCTGATTATAATATTTATAACATCAAAAAATAGAAAATAAATACATCTAAAAATCACTTTTAATCAAATAAAAAATTACGATCAAATCAGACTACACATAGAATAATTCTATTCCTAGTCTAGCTATGTATCTCATACATATTAGATCTAAATTAATTTATTTTAATTTTTTAATTTCTTGATTTTAGATATAATCATATTTTATGTGATATCTAAAATCACTAATTAATTAGATTAAATCAGAACAAAAAAATTTATAAGAACCTGGCTTTGATACCAGTTGAAGAGAAATCCTAATTTTTTGGGTCAGGTTCATTCAGATCTGATTGGATCGAGAGACATATTTCAAAAAATTTTCTCTCAAATCTAGATCAGATCTGACACTTTTTTAGATTTGATTTATAATCTAGTAATTAAAAAAATAAACTAAATTAATTCTAAATTAATTTTTTATCTTGATCTTGGGTAATCTGATTACCCATTGATGATCCTGCGGAAGCTCTGAGGTTCTGGATATAGCCACGCAAGTGCCTGGCCTCTATCGGTATCCACTTGGATTGGATTTGGAGATCTTTTCTTTTTCTTTCTTATCTCCAAAAATTAGATCTGGATCTGATTTGGAGGATCTTCAAAACTTCTTTTGAAGATCATCCATCGTCTCTGCAGCAATGCTGCCTTCTTTTTTTTTCGTCAGCCTTTTCTTGCTTGACTCACACTAATCTGAGGGCCCAACTTTCTTGGGCATGGAGAGGAGGAAGAGGATCAGATGGTGACATCGAGAAGGATGAGGGGCAGCCTTGGGGCATGGCTTAGATGAATCAATTTTAAAGTGGGCACAAATAGGGTCTATTTATAGACTCTGCTGCACCATGCAGTGCTGCATCACCCCGGCCAATCACGTTGCTTCATTCAATCAGATCTAAATTTGATTGATGGGATGAGAGACCCATGGATTCATCCTAAGGTGGTGCCTAAGACTGGTCAAAGTCTATAGATGAGGGTTGTTAGATATATGTGCCCTAGAAGCCAGAATTGCCTGACACTTATAATACACTTCTAGGGGTAAAATTATAATTTTGACTAATATCAATAAAATGGGTTATTTTTTATCATATATGTGTATTTAGTGTCTATGATACATCCTTTGAGTTAATAGTAATGATAATTCATATTTTCAAGAGTTGAAAATTTAAGACATGAATAATCATTGTTAACTCATAAAATGCTCCGGACCATAGGATCATCACGAGGATAGTGATTGATCCGGAAGGTTGGTGTACAATCGCTTCTCTTTAGTAGATGAGTCTTGAGTCTACGGTGTGGAGACACTGAAGTGAGAGTACAGATACTCGTTAGAGAACGAGGGCACTGAGCGTGACCACCTCGAGTAGTCATTAGGAAGTCTACCTTCTCGTCAATGACTGACTCGATGCTGCAGTAGTGTGTCTGGTTCTTTGACCTGAGATGCATCGGCAGTTCACCTTGAGGGTGTTATAGTTTGACTACACCATTACTCGGTCTCCTAGCCATATGGAACCCTGAGGTGTATGTTGGCTATAGCATGTTCATTGTAGGAACTGGATGCATCAAGATGGAATCTATCTACCTCGGTGGTAGAGGAGCAGCCCTATGATGATCATGAGAATCAAGTCCAGAAGTCCCATGGCCATGGCAGAGTGAAATAATAGAAAGAGTTTCTATTTAGATTTTCACATTGGACTCGAATCGAATGATTACATCATATGACAGAGACTAGGGTTTGACGAGTTCACCTTAACCCTAATCTGATCGGGGCTCAAGATAGAAGAACTTAATCACACAGGTAGCTGCACCAAGAGGTTCGCATTCAGCTCTGATGGGTTGCCACCATATACTGCTAGGTGTCACTGGTGGATTTTGGGAGCAATTAGAATGATTTAGATGATCGATCATTCTAGCTGTTCGAATCAGAAGAGTTCTGATCCATCGAAAGGAGTTTCGATGATGTCGATGATAGAGATCATGACATATCCCATTACCATACAGAACTGAACCTAACTGGGTCACACAAACAAGGGTTTGAATCTGGTGATCATCAATTGAACTGATCTAGTTCAATTGATCTGAATGAGATTCAATTAGGTTCAAGGAAATCGTGCTAGCACTCGATTGAACCTAACGTTCTTCTTTTACTATCATAAATAAGTTGTCCTGACTGAGCCAAAGGAGTTTGTGCTCAATCAGAGGCCTTCATATGGTCTGACTGGAGGTTGTCCAAGTCAGAATAGGTTGTCTTATTTTGTAAGACATTACCTGCCATTTTTGGTCACCTGCCATTTCTTGTTCTTTGACTTTGGTCAAAAGTCTACCTTTGACTGGTCAAACGTTGACCATTGACCCTTTGACTTTTGACCACATGTCATGCACCTATTGGAGAGCTGGTGGGGGCTTGTCCCCCTGCCAGAACCTGGCAAGGAGAAGGGCGCACGCCAAGGGTGGCGTGAGCCCAAGTAGGAGGCGCCTAGGAGTCCTTGTTGGACAAGGACTCCACCTCCCTTTTGGATTCCAATCAGAGTTCTACTAAGAATCCAGTTTGACTGGTCTTAGGCACCCTCTAAGGAGGAATCCAGGGGTCTCTATTCCAACCAATCAGATTTAGATCTGATTTCACAAAGGGTTGTGATTGGTTGAGAGGAAGAGGAGTTGGATCACAAGAGGTCTATAAATAAGACCCTGCGCCCAACCCTAATTCCAATGCTATTAATCAGATACGCCCCAAGGCTGCCTCTCCCCTCCTTCTCCATGCCATAGTCTCTCTTCTCCCTCTTGCTCTCCACGTCCAAAAGGTGTTTTGGACTTAGGTTTGGTGCGATTCAGATCAAGGAAAGGCGATCAAAAGCAAGAAGGCTGCGCTGCTGCAAAAGGACGACTGCAGATCTTCAAAAGAGTTTTGAAGATCCTCCAGATCAGATCCAGATCTGATTTTTGGAGGTGTGATAGAGAAGAAGAGGATCTCCAGATCCAACCCGAGTGGATACCGGTAGAGGCCAGGCGCTTGCGTGGCTAAGATCCAGAACCTTCCGCTGCAATCAGGATCATCTACAGGGTAATAGGATTACCCAAATCAGGTAAATTAAATTTGATTTAATTTATCTTATTTTATTTTATTTATTAAAATAATAAGAATCAGATCTGAAACATATCAAGATCTGATTGAGATCAAGAGAAAATTTTTGAAATATATCTCTTGATCTAATCAGATCTGGACGAACCTGGACCGGGAAATCAGGATTTCCCTTCAACTGGTATCAGAGCCATGGTTCTAAAATTGTTTAGATCTGATTTTAATTTTATTTTAATTAGAAAATAAAGTGATTTTAGATGTCACATGAGATGTGATCAGATCTGAAATCAGAAAAATTAAAATTAAATGATTTGGATCTAAGAACATGAAGATATGCATGACTAGTTCTAGAATAGAATAGTTCTATAGAATAGTTTTGCATGTCTTTGATTTAATCTGATTAAATCATATTTTAGATCTTCTTATTTACTATTTTCTGATATTATAAGTGTTATAATAACATCTGATAAACAGCAAATAAAAATTATTTAATTTTAAATATCATATGAGATATGATAGATGCATGACTAGACTAGTTGTAGAATAGTTCTACATAATTGTCTAGATTAGAATTTATTTTGATTAGATCAATTTAAATCTAATTTTTTAGATTATTATGAGATAATTTAGATCTAAAAACATGCATGATTCGATACATGAGATGTATGCAAAATATGCCATTGATTAGATCTAAATTTGTATATGAGATATATGATATAGATCTATAACTGTTTTGTAGTATTTACATGTTCCTGATTAAGGCGTTCCTCTTGGCCGTCCGGTCATAAGAACGAAGAAGGGTTTAAAGGCCCTCTCTTCCCATTCGATGGGGTGTTCTTATGACGTGTAGGGGTGCTGCGTGTTCGTCCTTAATCAGAAACCCAAAACTTACTTTCTGCAAAACCCTAGATCCTGAAACCCTAGGATTTATTGTGCATATTTTGTTTATGAACCCAACTTAATTAAGAATTAAGTTTATGGAATATTAATTAGGTCTAAAATTGAGAATTTCAGATCTAAGACATATTCATAATACTGGGTTCGGGCTTGGGTAGCTCAATTAGGTCTAAGCGGTTGATCAAACCGAATCAAGAGTTGGTTAGATGGGATCAACAATGCTTAAATTGACCAGCCTAATAGGATTAAGTCTGGGTCAAGATCGAGTCACGATCAAGCAAGACCTAATTAGGCTCAGAGGTTAGAGTCTGGATTGTAGGCTAACCCAATTGGTTCTGACTCAACAATTTGGTGTCTAAGGTAAGTTTGGCACAGACGACCGACTGGTTTTTAATTGGAAGCTACTCGACCTGAATGCGTTCTTGTGCGAGTTAACGGCATATTCCTTCCACCGGTCTCACTTACCTGGCCATATCTGTTGACACAGTTCTGATCTGAGGTGGTCAATAATCCGAGCTGACCCATGCCACTAGGTTAGTCATAATTGTTATGACTAAGCCAAGTCTAGTTTAATGAGACCTGAATCAATTCTCCCTAAGAAAAGATTAAGTCCGAGGTCTTCCACCATTGTAGACGTGCGGGCCCTTCCCGGGGTTGATTGTTCTCGGCTGGATACAGTGGCTCAGTTGCACCGGGAAGACGCAACCATGTCTATTAGGCATTGGATGCTATGGGCTGGAGGATGAGTTGGGCTCAATATTCCGGATACGGTGAGAGACCCAATTAGGAACCCAGTCTATGCAAATGGTGGGTCTGACTTAACTAAGGAGTGGATCAATATTCCGGATACGGTGAGATTCATGAATTAGAGACCAAGTTTGGGTGCACCATGATTAGAGAATCATTGAACAAGAGTTGTTCACTCATTGGCTAACCCATCACCAATAACTGTTAGGTGAGGTGATGAGTCAGTTGGTGAGACCGCACCACCCACTAGAAATCATCAATCGCGGAGATTTTCGCATCTCTACAGAGGGAGTGTAGGGATCCGAGAAAATAGTGGGAGCTAATTTGTTTAAAAATAAAATCCCTAAACAAATTGGTCAAGTCAAAATTACAGTATCTAACTAGAATCTTTGACTCTCTACAGGAAAATGTCTGCGTCCAACCCACTGGCACGTATCCTAGACACACATAGACTGACTGGACCCAATTATAAAGATTGGCTCAGGAACTACAAAATTATTTTGGGTTCAGAGAAGTTAACACATGTTTTGGACCAGGACCCTCCCACCTTACCAGCTCGTCCATCCACTGAACAGAGAGCGTCTCTGGAAAAATGGATTGACGAAGACAATAAGGCCAGATACTACATGTTGGGCTCGATGTCTGATGAGCTCCAGCGCCAACATGAAGATATCGGGACTGCTCGCCAAATGTTGGCTCACCTGCAGGAGATGTTTGGTGAACAGAGTCGCGCAGCCAAATATCAAGTCACGAAATGACTTTTTAAGGCTAAGATGCGTGATGGGCAGTCAGTCCAAGATCACTGTCTGACAATGATCAAGGACATGGAAGAGCTTGAGAAGCTCGGTGTGAAGTTGGACTTGGACTTGCAGAACGATATTATTCTGCAATCCTTGACTGATGCATATGGGCAATTCATCATGAATTACCACATGCATAAACTTCAAAATTCCTTGGCCGAGTTGATGAATATGCTGGTTACCGCTGAGCTTTCTATGAAAGGTTCTAAAGGCTCAGTTCTTGCTATGGAACGGACTTCTTCCAAAAGAAAGTCTTATGGAAAGAAAAAGAAGTCTGTGAAAAAGCAAAAGGTAGGAAGGATCAAAGAAGAAGAAGGCAGAACCGAAGAAGAAGGTCGATGGCAAAGGAAAGTGTTTCCATTGCAACAGCGACGGCCATTGGAAGCGGAACTGCCCTACTTACCTGGCCACCCTGAAGAACAAGAAGGAAGGTCCTTCTGGAGGTATGCTCGTTATTGAGTCTAACCTTACGGTTTCTTCTGCATCCAGTTGGGTGCTTGACTCTGGTTCTAGTGCTCATCTGTGCACTTCTATGCAGGGTCTTGAGGATAGCAGGAGGCTGAGGGATGGAGACATGATCCTACGCGTCGGTAATGGAGCAAGAGTTGCTGCAGTAGCCGTGGGAACATACCCTCTGCGATTACCATCTGGTTTAGACTTAGTTTTAAAAGACTGTTATTATGTGCCTGCAGCTAGCAGGAATTTGATTTCTGTTTCATGCTTAGCACAAGAAGGTTATGTGATCACCTTCTTTAAGGACCATTGTAACATTCTTTATGAAAGAAATAAAATTGCAAATGGTTTCCTTATTAATGGTCTTTATCAGCTTGCATATTGATGTACCTATTTTAACTATCGAGCAAAACGTGAATGCCAAACGACCTAGGGATAGTCCAAACGACAGATATCTATGGCACCTGAGATTAGGTCATATAGCAGAAGATAGGATTAACAAATTGGAGAAAAATGGGCTATTGAGTCCATTGACTTTTGAGTCATATCCAACTTGTGAATCTTGTCTTCAAGGCAAAATGACTAAACTCCCTTTTGTTGGACATGGGGAGAGGGCCACAGATCTCCTTGCCCTAGTACATACTGATGTGTGCGGCCCATTCGATGTGCCGGCTAGAGGCAATTTTGTCTACTTCATTACCTTTACCGATGATCTGTCTAGGTATGGGTATGTGTATCTTATGAGACACAAGTCTGAAGCTTTTGAAAAGTTCAAAGAATTCAGACATGAAGTAGAAAAACAAACTGGAAAACCCATTAAGGTTCTTCGATCAGATCGAGGAGGTGAATACCTTAGCCGGGAATTCCTAGACTATCTTAAGGAAAATGGCATAGTCTCTCAATGGACTCCACCAGGAACACCTCAACTCAACGGGGTTTCAGAACGGAGAAATCGGACTCTATTGGATATGGTTCGATCCATGATGAGCTTCACAGACCTCCCTGATTTTCTTTGGGGACATTCATTATTAACTTCAATCTATTTACTGAATAGGGTTCCCTCTAAAACCGTTCCTACCACACCGTATGAGATATGGCACGGTAAGAAACCAAGTCTGAGTCATCTCAGAATTTGGGGTTGTCCGGCTCATGTCAAAAGACAACAAGCGGACAAGTTAGAGTTTAGGTCCTTTAGAGCTCGATTCATAGGATATCCTAAAGAGTCATTAGGATACTATTTCTACATTCCAGAAGACCACAATGTGATTGTGAGTCGACATGCCATATTTCTTGAAAAATAGTTTATTCAAGATAGCGGCATTGGAAAGCAGATTAAGCTTGATGAGAAAGTCTCACAAGCAGAAACGAGCTAAGGACCAAGTGGAACCAAATCAGGTTGAGCCAATAAGAACACTACCTCCTCCACCTCGTAGATCGGAAAGAGTTTTCCCGTCCCCCTGAAAGATACTTAGGTATTATTTCAGAGGATGTAGAGGAAATGTTCCTCATAGGTAATGGTGCTCATGGTGATGATCCCAAAACCTACAACGAGGCGATATCAGATATCGACTCCGAGAAATGGCTTGAGGCAATGAAGTCAGAGATCGACTCGATGCACTCAAACCAAGTCTGGACCTTGGTAGATCCACCAGAAGGTATAGTACCTATTGGGTGTAAATGGATCTTCAAGAGAAAGATTGGTGCAGATGGGAATGTGGAGACATTCAAGGCTAGACTGGTGGCAAAAGGTTATAGTCAACGTGAAGGCATTGACTATCAGGATACCTTTTCCCCGGTAGCTATGCTAAAATCCATCCGCACATTGCTTGCCATTGCAGCCTATTTCGATTATGAAATATGGCAAATGGACGTGAAAATGACATTCTTAAATGGATATCTTGAGAAAGATATCTATATGGACAGCCGCTAGGTTTCACATCCAGTGATACTGATCACAAGGTTTGCAAGTTGCAAAGGTCCATATATGGACTTAAGCAAGCATCTCGGAGCTGGAACACTCATTTCAATGATGTGATCAAAATGTTTGGTTTCATCAAAAATGATGAGAAACCGTGTGTTTTCAAAAGGGTCAATGGGAGCGCTGTTGTCTTCCTGTATGGTACGTGGATGACATCCTCCTTATTGGGAATGATGTTCCCATGATTGACAACAGCAAAATTTATTAGGTTGTCTAAGGAATTTTCCATGAAAGACCTAGGCAAAAGCATCCTTTATTCCAGGAATTAAGGTCTATAGGGAATAGATCGAATAGGATGCTGGACTTTCACAAAATGTACATGGAGAAGTACTAAAGAGGTTTAGTATGGAAAACTCTAAGAGGGGATTAATATCCTTCAGACATGGTATTCATCTTTCCAAGAAGACATGCCCTAGCACACCTGAGGAAATAGAACGCATGAGCAAGATCCCTTATGCTTCTGCAATAGGGAGCCTCATGTATGCCATGCTATGTACACGACCTGATATAGCTCATGCTGTGAGTGTCACAAGCAGATATCAGTCAAATCTAGGTAAAGAACACTGGACTTCTGTGAAATGTATCCTTAAGTACTTGAGAAGAACTAAGGATATGATGTTGGTCTTTGGTAACGGAGAACTCCAAGTCCAGGGATACACAGACTCGGATTTCATCTCCGATATAGATGATCGAAAGTCGACATCTGAGAGTCTATTTGTGTGCAATGGTGGTGCTGTCAGCTGAAAGAGTTTCAAGCAAATGGTGATATCACCTCATCCACGATTACCTCGAAAAAGATTATGTCGAGGTCAAGAGGTCAATTCCATAGATAATATGGCTGACCCACTTACACAGCCGTTGGGCCAGCAGAAGTTCGAAGCCCACCTTGAGAAGATGGGACTTAGACTTGTAGCCAATTGGCTTTAGGACAAGTGGGAGATTGTTAGATATATATGCCCTAGAAGCCAGAATTGTCTGACACTTGTAATACACTTCTAGGGGCAAAATTATAATTTTAACTAATATCAATAAAATGGGTTATTTTCTATCACATATGTGTATTTAGTGTCTGTGATACATCCTTTGATTAATGGTAATGATAATTCATATTTTCAAGAGTTGAAAATTTAAGACATGAATAATCATTGTTAACTCATAAAATGCTCCCGACCATAGGATCATCATGAGGATGGTGATTGATCGGGAAGGTTGGTGTACAATCACTTCTCTTTAGTAGATGAGTCTTGAGTCTATGGTGTAGAGACACCGGAGCGAGAGTACAGGTACTCATTAGAGAACGAGGGCACTGAGCGTGACCATCTCGAGTAGTCATTAGGGAGTCTACCTTCTCGTCAATGACTGACTCGATGCTGCAGTAGTGTGTCTGGTTCTTTGACCTGAGGTGCATCGACAGTTCACCTTGAGGGTGTTATAGTTTGACTCCACCATTACTCGATCTCCTAGCCATATGGAACCCTGAGGTGTATGTTGGCTATAGCATGTTCATTGTAGGAACTGGATGGCATCAAGATGGAAATCTATCTACCTCGGTGGTAGAGGAGCAGCCCTATGATAATCATGAGAATCAAGTCCAGAAGTCCATGGCCATGGCAGAGTGAAATAATAGAAAGAGTTTCTATTTAGATTTTCACATCAGACTCGAATCGAATGATTACATCATATGACAGAAGACTAGGGTTTGACGAGTTTACCTTAACCCTAATCTGATCGGGGCTCAAGATAGAAGAACTTAATCACACAGGTAGCTTACACCAAGAGGTTCGCATTCAGCTCTGATGGGTTACCACCATATACTGCTAGGTGTCACTGGTGGATTTTGGGAGCAATTAGAATGATTTAGATGATCGATCATTCTAGCTGTTCGAATCAGAAGAGTTCTGATCCATCGAAAGGAGTTTCGATGATGTCGATGATAGAGATCATGACATATCCCATTACCATATAGAACTGAACCTAACTGGGTCACACAAACAAGGGTTTGAATATGATGATCATCAATTAAACTGATCCAGTTTAATTGATCTGAATGAGATTCAATTAGGTTCAATGAAATTGTGCTAGCACTCGATTGAACCTAACGTTCTTCTTTTACTATCATAAATAAGTTGTCCTGTCTGAGCCAAAGGAGTTTGTGCTCAATCAGAGGCCTTCATATGGTCTGACTGGAGGTAGTCCAAGTCAAAAAGGGTTGTCTTATTTTGTAAGACATTACCTACCATTTTTGGTCACCTGCCATTTCTTGTTCTTTGACTTTGGTTAAAAGTCTACCTTTGACTGATCAAACATTGACCATTGACACTTTGACTTTTGTCCACATGTTACGCACCTATTGGAGAGCTGGTGCGGGCCTGTCCCCCTACCAGAACCTGGCAAGGAGGAGGGCGCACACCACCCTAGGTGTGCGCCCAAGTTGGAGGCGCCCTGGAGTCCTTATTGGACAAGGACTCCACCTCCCTTTTGGATTCCAATTAGAGTTCTTCTAAGAATCCAGTTTGACTGGTCTTAGGCACCCTCTAAGGAGGAATCCAGGGAACTCTATTCCCACTAATCAGATTTAGATCTGATTTCACAAAGGATTGTGATTGGTTGGGAAGAAGAGGAGTTGGATCACAGTTAGTCTATAAATAAGACCCCGTGCCCAACTCAAATTAGATGAGATGATTGAATCAGAATTCCCCATGCCCAAGGCTTTTTCTCCTCTCCTCCTCCACGCCAAAGCTTCTTCTCCCTCTCCTTTTCACATCCAAAATAGTTTTGGAGCTTGGTTGGTGCGATCCAGATCAAAGAAAGGAGATCAAAAGCAAGAAGGCTGCACTGCTGCAAAGGACGACTGCTGATCTTCAAAAGGAGTTTTGAAGATCCTCCAGATCAGATCCAGATCTAATTTTTGGAGACGTGATAGAGAAGAAGAAGATCTCCAGATCCAACCTGAGTAGATACCGATAGAGGCCAGGCGCTTACGTGGCCAGATCCAGAACCTTCCGCTGCAAACAGGATCATCAACAGGGTAATAGGATTACCCAAATTAGGTAAATTAAATTTGATTTAATTTATCCTTATTTTATTTTATTTATTAAAATAATAAGAATCAAATTTGAAACATCCCAGATCTGGTGCAGATCAAAGAGAAAATTTTTTGAAATATATCTCTTGATCTGATCAGATCTGAACGAACCTAGACCGAAAAATCAGGATTTCTCTTCAACGGCCACCTAGTTTGAATCCAATAATCAACCTAGAGTTCCATCTATATGGGACTCCAACATCCATATCCATGAGCGCACGCCATCCTAGGCATGCACCCCCTTCTTTCCAATTTGTAGAGAGGGGACAAGCCCCTATCTGCTCTCCAATAAGTGCATGACATATGGGCAGATGTCCAAGGGTCAAAGGTCGACATATGACCATGTTAAAGTACAAGAATTAGCAGATGATGAAAAATGGTAGGTGTTATCTTAAATTTATCTTATAAATTAGCACAACCCTTTTCTAACTTGGACAAGCTCCAGTCAGACCATGTAAAGGTACTTGAGTGAGCACAAACTCATTTGGCTCAGTCAAGATAACTTTTGTGATAGAAAAAGAAGAACGTTAGGCTCAATCGTGTGCTAGCACGATTTTCTTGAACCTAATTGAATCTTATTCAAATTAATTGAACTGGGTTAGTTCATTTGATGATATCCAGATCAAAATCCTTGTTTGTGTGATCCAATTAGGTTCAGTTCTGTATGGTAATAGGACATTGATAAACATCATAAATTCACCAATAAAAATATTAATTTATTAATTAATTTATAATAATTTTTAAGAATTATTAATCAATTTATATATAATTTTTGGAAAATTCATATTTTTATTAATTAAAAAATAAATTAAAAAAATAATAAAAAAATAATAAAAATTAAAAAATAAAATTTTATTATCAATAGAAAGAGCTCATATTTTTGATCACAACGAAATAAATTTCAAGTAAAATGGAGCTAAAATGGAAAAGATATAAAATTTTAAAAAATATAAAATAAATAAAAATTAAATAAAAAAGAAAATGGCTCAGCCGGCTCCGCAAGCCGAGCCACCAAGTCGAGTGAGCCACCAAGCCAAGCCAAGCCATCAAAGCTGACTCAGCCGTTGAAGCCATCAACTGGTCCACGATCCAGGCGTGGACCGCCAGCTCAGCAAAATCCGGCGAATCAGAGCTTGCCACGTGGTGGACCTAGACCCCTAAAGGGTCTACAGAAATTTATCACGGCTCACAAGGGTAATTTAGTCTTTTCACTCGATAACAGAGGCGCTGATTGGTTGCGGTGTGCGGTGCGGCCGGTCCACGCAGTCCATGGGAACAGTGATTGCGTGATCGGACGGATGTGGTTGTTTGCGGTCAGGATCGGACGGCTGTGGTTGCTTCCAGATTTTATTCAGCTACAGACATCACGTGGATCACCATCGGATGGCAGCGCTCGATCCAGGCGATGATCTGATGGTCCAGAAAGCTCCCGACGGTGATCAAACTCTCAGGCGCATGATTTGCGGCCAGATTTCCTCCATGAAGCGCGATCCAACGGTCAGAATTTAATCCGACCCGATCTGAGTTGATCTGCATCCAATTTTGATGATTTTTGGACCGTTGGATTCCTATTGAATGGTTGAATTTTATCAAATTTATCAGAGACATATCAGAGCTATTTTAATTCAAATTTTATTCAGATTTTTATGATTACAAAGTTCATTAGTCCCATATTGCCTTTAGAAAAAAAATATCCAGCCCTCCTAGCACTATAAAAAGGACCCTAGGCCTCCAGAAATCAATATCTCCGATCAAGGTGAAGCTTTGGTACAGGGCGAAGCCTAGGCTATGGGTTAAAGGCTGCTTCGAAGCAACGGGTGCCGAGAAGAAGAGCCGAGCTTCTACACCATCTTTCTGCCAATGCCGATCCAAGATCAGAGATCAGGCTATTTTATTTTATTTTCTTTTCTTTTTAAATTTTATGTATTTAAATTCTAAAATTTTAATTAATAAAAATTTTATTTTTTTGCACTTTAATTTTTTTCTTTTTATTTTTATTGCAATTTAATTTCTGCACTTTAAATTATTGCTTTGCAAATAGATGCTAAGACCTAACTAGTAGATCTTAGTACCAAGTTTAAATTCCTGCACTTTTTAATTTTCACTTTTCCGACTTCACTTTTGATACTAAAACTCTTTTTTTTTCTTTTTCTTTTAAAAATCAAAGATTTCAAATCTAAAATACAATCTTCCCTGTGGATTCGACCCGACTCACTACTATTTACGCATTTTCAATGATTTTAAGAAGTCGGATTAAACTGATAAATACGGTGTCTTAATGACAGCATCGCGTCCCTATCAATTTTTTGGCACCATTGCCGAGGAGGATTTTTTATTTTTGATTTTAATTTCTTTGATTTATTTTAAATAAATTAAAAATAATTTTGGCAAACGCTTTCTATCAAATTTTTGGCGCCGTTGCCGGAGAAGGCACGGACATTAAATTTTTGATCTCTTTGATTTTTCTATAAATAAATTATAAATAAAATTTCTACTTTTTTATAAATATTGCTTGCTAATTTTTTTTATTATTTTATAGAAAAAGAGATTAAAGAATAAAAAGAATCAGAAGTTTTGCTTGGTGAGATCAATTCTAACCCTAGTACTCTTTCCTTTTTATTTATTTATTTATTTATTTTATTTTTAAATTAATTTAAAAAAATATTCATTTAAACCTAATTAAAAGCCTTATGATAAGATTAGAAATTCTAACTGTTTAGAGCATGCATCATATTAGTTTTAGTTTTATTTTTTATTTTTATTTATTTATTTATTTATTTTTTTGGTGATTGCTGGAGGCAAGGTAAGCCTTTTAGAATTCACTTAGTTGCATGCATCTAGTTTAAATTGCATAGAACCCTTTGATTGAAAATTTTTTTTTGCATATTTCATATTAAACCAAATTAAGGGCACAACCTATTAAACAAGATAAGGTGGGGATTTGATCACCCTTAGCCCACAAACAACCAACCAACATCCTGCATTGACCTAAACCTTTAAATTAAAATCAATTAGACATCAACCCTAGGAACTCGAGCTCAATAGGATAAGGAATCCTAAGAGTTGAACTGGGTTAGGATAAGTCAATTTGACTGGTGTCTAGGAAAGTGGTTCAGGGACGATTAGGTCCGAAGGAAGGTGGTTTCTAATTGGTTCCGTTTGCTTACCTGGCCAAGCACAATTGGTGTCTAAGGCAAGCAACGGGGGGACTCCCACCGACCTTACACTTACCTGGCTAATTGATTGGCTAATCCTACACTTGGAGGGCTTGAAGGTGACCTTGACAATTAGGAGCTGTCTAGATCTAGGATAATCCTTAGTCAGGATTGATTGACCAACTTGATTGCTAACCAACATCAAACCTAATTAAACTTAATTCTTCTCTTTCTTCTTAGTTTTAGGACTCCTTAGGATCTTTTCTTTAGAACTCTTCTCCTTACTCCTCTAAAAATAAAATAAAATAAAAATTAAACTAACTAAAAATTAATAATTAAATTAAATTAAATTAAATTAAAATTAACAAATAAAAATGATTAAAAAAATTAATTTTTAATATAATAAAATAATAATAATAATAATAAATAAATAAATAATATTCTAAAAATTTTTTAAACCATACATTAGGGTTGCACTAATACATGCACAGTAGAAAATCACTTTTTCTGATTTAGTTGAACTTAATTGAATGGTTGATTCACATTAAATATAATAATTAAATGGCTAATCTGAACCTAATAGTCCAAAAATTAGATAAAGTTGATCTTCTTGCTCAGAAAATAGATCAACTCCTAATCCTAGGTCAACAATCTCCTGCACAATTCACATCATCTTCTAATTATCAGGAGATTTGTTCAATCTGTGCTAGCCCAACCCATCATGTGAGTGAATGTCCTATGGCTGCACAATTTCCACATTTTATCCAAGAACAAGTTCAAGCTACTCAAGGATACTCCAAATTAATTAATGACCCATTTTTAAATTCATATAATTCAGATCGGAGTAACTATAATTTTTCTTGGACATCCCAACAGACTCAGGCTCAGACCCAAATTTTACTTGAGCAAAATTATCAAAATAGATCCCAATATCAAAATTATGCCTATAATAATGGTCAGCCTAGTCAGTTTAACCAGCTATCATATTATAATCAGCCTTCATACTCACCTCCTCAACAGACCAATCTAGCTAATGATAGATTTAACCAACTTCAATAATTAATTCTAACTCAACAGCAATCTATCGCCAGACTAGAAGCTCAAATAGGATAATTAGTTGAGTCTAACATGAGGAGAGAACTAGATCAACTACTGAACCTACCAATTTCAAACAACCCACCTGATGACCACCAACCACCTGGATTAAATTATCAATCTAATATTTCATCTAAGAATCTCCAATTTGAGAATGCCAAAGTAATTCTTGAACTTAAAAGCTATAGGATTCTTATGGACCCATACCAAGACCAGGTGAGAGAGGCTAGTACTGATGCTAGCCAAAATAAAAATTTAGAGGAACTAGTTATTACTGAGACTAACCACATAGAAGAACCCAAGCCAAGAATTAGTACTGATGCTAGTTCTAGTTTAAATGAGATAGAAATAAAGAAAAAGAGAATAGATGATTTACTCGAGACTTATAAACCTAATGTCCTATTCCCTTCAACCCTAGAAGCTGGTTCTTCTTATAAAAATCAAAAGGCATGTAATGAAATGTCAATGGAGTTGTTTAAACAAGATCATATTAATTTACCTCCAGAATTAAAATCACCTTTAGTCACCATTCCAGCATCCATTGAATCAAACTTAACTCCTAAAACTCCATTCATGAGCATTTTAGAAGAACAAATAGGAGAAATTCTTAATAAACATGGGTCTGAGAATGGAATCATACAATATATCCCAAAAATTAACAGTGAATATATCAATAATGGGATTAAAAATCAACTTTCTGAGATTGGCAATCCAAAACCATTGGAATTTGTCAATCCAATATTCGACACAGGATAGTGAGTTACATTGTGTCTGGCTGAAGACGGTAAACTTAGCGCTTGTTGGGAAGAAACCCAATATTTAGTTTTTATCTAATTTATCTTTTTAGTTTATTTTCTTTTTAGAATAATTTAAATAAGTTGGAGGGAGAGCTCAAATTTGTAAAGGCATGTGCTGGACCCAAAAAAAAAAAAAAAAAAAAAAAAATATATATATATATATATATATATATATATATATATATACTGAGTTAGTGTATTCTTTCATGTTCTTTATTACATCCTTTATTTTTTCTTCTCCATTGAGGACAATGTCGATTAAGTTGGGGGAAGAAAAAAATATAAAAATTTAAAATTTTAAGTCCTCGAAAAAGTTAGTATTTAGTATTTAGACACCTAATTATGCTTAAGAATCGAATTAAACTAAGCATTTTTAAAAGAAAATTGATGCACAAATTAGAGAATCTATGAGATATTGAGGAATCAAGTATTAAAAAAATTCAATAAAGAGTTAAGTCTAGAACATAAAAAATTTTTTACAACTATTCATATAATTAATTTGATTAATGACCCATTTTCAAATTCATATAATTTAGATTGGAGCAACTATAATTTTTCTTGGACATCCCAACAGACTCAGGATCAAACCCAAATTTTACCTATTCAAAACTATCAAAATAGGCCCCAATACCAAAACTATACCTATAATAATGGCCAGCCTAGTCAGTTTACCCAGCCATCATATTATAATCAACCTTCATACCCACCTCCTCAACAGACCAATCTAGCTGATGATAGATTTAACCAACTTCAACAATTGATTCTAACTCAACAGCAATCTATCGTTAGACTAGAAGCTCAAATAGGATAATTAGTTGAGTCTAACATGAGGAGAGAACTAGATCAACTACCGAACCTACCAATTTCAAACAACCCATCTAATGTCCACCAATCACCTAGACCAAGTTATCAATTTAATGTCTCACTTAAGAATCCCCAATTTGAGAATGCCAAAGTAATTCCTGAACTTAAAAGCTATAGGATTCTTATGGACCCATACCAAGACCAGGTGAGAGAGGCTAGTACTGATGCTAGCCAAAATAAAAACTTAGAGGAACTGGTTAGTACTGAGACTAACCACATAGAAGAACCCGAGCCAGAAATTAGTACTAGTTCCAATTTAAATGAGATAGAAATAGGGAAAAAGAGAATAGATGATTTACCCGAGACTTATAAACCTAATGTCCTATTCCCTTCAACCCTAGAAGCTGGTTCTTCTTATAAAAATCAAGAGGCATGTAATGAAATGTCAATAGAGTTGTTTAAGCAAGATCACATTAATTTACCTCCAAAATTAAAACCGCCTTTAGTCACCATTCCAGCACCCATTGAATCAAACTTAACTCCTAAATCTCCATTCATGAGCATTTTAGAAGAAGAACAAATAGGAGAAATTCTTAATAAACATGGGTCTAAGAATGGAATCATAAATTATATCCCTAAAATTAATAAAGTTTATATTAATAATGGGATTATAAATCATCTTTTTGAGATTGGCAATCCAAAATCGTTGGAATTTGTCAATCCAATATTCGACACAGGATAGTGAGCTACATTGTGTCTGGCTGAAGACGGTAAACTTAGCGCTTGTTGGGAGGCAACCCAATATTTAGTTTTTATCTAATTTATCTTTTTAGTTTATTTTCTTTTTAGAATAATTTGAATAAGTTGGAGGGAGAGCTTAAATTTTCAAAGGCATGTGCTGGACTAAAAATATACTGAGTTAGATGTATTCTTTCATGTTCTTTATTACACCCTTTATTTTTTCTTCTCCATTGAGGACAATGATGATTAAGTTGGGGGGAGAGAAAAATAAAAAAATTTAAAATTTTAAGTTCTCAAAAAAGTTAGTATTTAGTATTTAGATACTTGATTATGCTTAAGAATCGAATTAAACTAAGCATTTTAAAAAGAAAATTGATGCACAGATTAGAGAATCTATGAGATATTGAGGAATCAAGTATTAAGAAAATTCAATAAAGAGTTAAGTCTAGAACATAAAAAAAAAATTTCTTGGAGCATTTCTAATTATTTCTAACTAGCATCAAAGAAAAGTCTACTTTTTATAGGCTTGTGTAGGGTAACTATACGTTTCTTCATATAAAAATTTATTTTAATAAAATAGTTTCCAAGTACTTCTCACTGAGTAACCGGGCCTCTTTGCCTAAGCAAGCATTGAGTTTCACATCAAAAGGTGGAAAGGGCAAAGAAGCTCGTTGTAAAGCTAGTCTTAACTCGTAGTCTATTTGATTCGAGCTAGTAAGCCCGAGGGGTATTCTATACCTAGTGCCCTAAAGCCAACTGGTTTGGGAGTCATTGGCCCAAGACTCGCTACATGGATCAAATAGAAAGCTTAAGGAGTTAAGACACTCAATAGTGGTACAACGTTAAAAAAAAAAAAAAAAAAATATTGGTTTCCCACCAAGTAACCGGGTCCCGTTGCCTAAGTAAGCAATGATATTCACATCAAAAAGTGGGCAATATGAAAATAAAAATTAATAAATGAAGGATGGCAGTAGCAATACACCTGTCTATATGAAAGTTTAGACAAATCAAAGATAAAAGTAGAATAATTTAGAAAAAGTTCTGAAAAATTTAATGTTCTTTACTTAATTTTTCTATTGATAAGTATTAATACTCCAATGATATGTCTCATTTAAGCTCTACTGAATATTAATGGCTATTTTGAAAATTGCTTAGGTAAAATTCGAAACTCTAAAGTTAAAAGGTATTTAAAACTAAATTATTTCTTTACTCGAGGACGAGCAAAGCTTAAGTTGGGGGTGTGATAAACATCATAAATTCACCAATAAAAGTATTAATTTATTAATTAATTTATATTAATTTTTAAAAATTATTAATCAATTTATATATAATTTTTGAAAAATTCATATTTTTATTAATTAAAAAATTAATTAAAAAATAATAAAAAAATAATAAAAATTAAAAAATAAAATTTTATTATCAATAGAAAGAGCTCATTTTTTTTATCATAATGAAATAAATTTCAAGTAAAATGGAGCTAAAATGAAAAAGATATGAATTTTTAAAAAATATAAAATAAATAAAAATTAAATAAAAAAGAAAATGGCTCAGCCGGCTCCGCAAGCCGAGCCACCAAGCCAAGCCAAGCCATCAAAGCCGACTCAGCCATTGAAGCCATCAGCCGGTCCACGATCCAGGCGTGGACCGCCAGCTCAGCAAAATCCGGCGAATCAGAGCTTGCCACGTGGTGGACCTAGACCCCTAAAGGGTCTACAAAAATTTATCGCGGCTCACAAGGGTAATTTAGTCTTTTTGATTGACAACAGAGGCACTGATTGGTTGTGGTGTGTGGTGCGGCCGGTCCACGCGGTCCATGGGAACAGTGATTGCGCGATCGGACGGATGTGGTTGTTTGCGGTCAAGATTGGACGGCTGTGGTTGCTTCCGAATTTTATTCAGCTACAGACATCATGTGGATCACCATCGGATGGCAGCGCTCAATCCAGGCGATGATCCGATGGTCCAGAAAGCTTCCGACGGCGATCAAACTCTCAGGCGCATGATTTGCGGCCAGATTTCCTCCATGAAGTGCGATCCAACGGCCAGAATTTAATCCGATCCGATCTGAGTTGATCTACATCCGATTTTGATGATTTTTGGACCGTTGGATTCCTATTGAATGGCTGAATTTTATTAGATTTATCATAGACATATCAGAGCTATTTTAATTCGAATTTTATTCAGATTTTTATGATTATAAAGTTCATTAGTCCCATATTGCCTTTAGAAAAAAAATATCCAACCCTCCTAGCACTATAAAAAGGACCCTAGGCCTCCAGAAATCAATATCTCCGATCAAGGTGAAGCTTTGGTACAGGGCGAAGCCAGGCTATGGGTTAAAGGCTGCTTCGAAGCAACGGGTGCCGAGAAGAAGAGCCGAGCTTCTACACCATCTTTCTGCCAATGCCTGATCCAAGATCAGAGATCAGGCTATTTTATTTTATTTTCTTTTCTTTTTAAATTTTATGTATTTAAATTCTAAAATTTTAATTAATAAAAATTTTATTTTTACATTTTAGTTTCTTGCTTTTTATTTTTATTACAATTTAATTTTTATACTTTAATTATTACTTTTTATTTTATTGCAAGTAGATGCTAAGATCTAACTAATAGATCTTAGTACCAAATTTAAATTTCTTCATCTTTTAATTTTTACTTTTAATTTTCCGACTTCACTCCTAATTCCAAAAACTCAAATTCTTTTCTTCTTTTCTTTTCAAAAATCAAAGATTTCAAATCTAAAATACTACCTTCCCTGTGGATTCGACCCGACTCACTGCTATCTATGCAATTTTAATAATTTTAAGAAGTCGGATTAAACTGATAAACACGATGTCTTAACGACAACATCGCATTCCTATCAGACATGTCATGATCTCCATCATCGACATCATCAAAACTCCTTTCGATGGATCTAAACTCTTTCGATTCAGATAACTTAGAATGATCGATCATCTAAATCATTCTAATTGCTTTCAAAATCAACCAGTGACACCTAGCAGCATATGGTGGCAACCCATCCAACTAAAAATGAACCTCTCGGTGCAGCTACTTGTGTGATTAAGTTCTTCTATCTTGAGCCCTGATTAGATTAGGGTTAAGGTGAACTTGTCAAACCCTAATTTCTATCATATGATTTAATCATTCAATTCAAGTCCGATGTGAAAACCTTAATAGAAACTCTTTCTATTATTTCACTCTCTGCCATGGCCATGGGCTTATGGACTTGATTCTCATGATCATCATATGACTACTCCTCATCCATCGAGATAGATAGATTCCATCTTGGTGCAATCCAATTTCAACAATGAACATGCTATAGCCATCATACACCTTAGAGTTTCGAATGGCTAGGAGACTGAGTCATGGTGTAGTCAAACTATAACACCCTCAAGGTGAACTGTTGATGCACCTCAGATCAAAGAACCAGATACACCACTGCAGCATCGAATCAGTCATCGACGAGAAGGTAGACTTTCTTATGACTACTCGAGGTGGTTACGCTCAGTACCCTCATTCTCTAATGAGTACCTATACTCTTGCTCCGGTATCTCCACACCATAGACTCAAGACTCATCTACTATAAAGAAGCGATTGTACACTAACCTTCTAGATCAATCATCATCCTCATGATGATCCTACGGTCAGGAGTATTTTATGAGTTAATAAATGAAAATTCATATCTTAAATTTTCAACTCTTGAAAATATGAATTATCATTACCACTAACTCAAGGGATGTATCACAGACACTAAATACACTTATGTGATAGAAAATAACCCACTTTATTATTTATAGTTAAAATTATAATTTTATCCTTAGAAGTGTATCATAAGTGTCAGCCAATTCTGGCTTTTAGGGCACTCATATCTAGCAGATCTTCATCCCTAAGATATAGGATGCTTCATCTAAGTCTTTCATGGAGAATTATGTTGACAACCAGACTTTTACTCCCTAAAGTGCGGGGATGTCATTCCTAATTAAGAGAATGTCATCCATGTACAAGATAAGAAATACCACTGCTAGACCATTTGCCCATTTATAAATGCAGGGCTCTTCTCCATTCTTAATGAAGCCATACATTTTGATTACCTTATTAAAATACATGTTCAAACTTCGAGATGCCTGCTTTATTCTATAAATGGATCTCTAAAATATGCACACCTTAGACTCATCTGTGGATATGAACCTCTTAAATTGTATCATATACACCTCTTCGATCAGCTCTCCATTTAGGAAAGCTGTCTTTACATCCATCTATCAGATCTAATAGTCTAGATAGGCAGCAATTGCAAACATTATCCGAATGAATTTAAGCATTGCTATAGGGGTGAATGTCTTATCATAATCAACAGCATAATGTTGACGATACTCCTTAACAATCAAATAGGCTTTATAGGTCTCCATTTTTTCGTTTACACTCCTCTTTTTTTTGAAGATCCACTTACATCCAATGGATTTAATCCTTTCGAATGGGTCACTCAATATCCCCACATCATTGATCTTTATGGACTCCATTTTGGACTTCATGGCCTCAAGCCTTTTCTCTGAATCAGATCTCTGTATTGCATCCATATAGGTGATTGGATCCTCATCATTCTCATTAAGTTCGATGGGATCACCATCCCGAACCAAGAAATTATAGTATCTATCTGGCTAACACGGTGCTCTATCGGACCATCTTAATGATGCAGGTACATTAGGCTTCGAATCTAATCTAATCAAATCTGATTCAAGTTTAGCTATAGGTGTCAGTCTTTTTACCTATTGAACTTCATCAAGTTCAATTTTAGAGACAATAGTTTCTTCATTAAAGAACTTCTTTTCTAAAAAGATTGCTTTAAGACTGGCGAATACCTTTTATTCATCAGCATAGTAGAAATAGTAATCCTTACTTTCTTTGAGATATCCTAAAAATACACACTTATCAGACCAAGATCCAAGCTTATCTGTATGCAAACATTTGACATAGGTCGGACAATCCCAAATCCGTAGGTGAGGGAGTGTAGGCCTATGCCCAGTCCATATCTCATATGGAGTCTTTGCAATAGATTTACTTGATACATTATTCAATATATAACAAGCAGTCTCAAGAGCATAATCCTAAAATAAAATAGGCAGACTAGCGAATCCCATCATGGATCGGACCATGTCTAACAAGGTTCGATTTCTTCTTTTCGATACACCATTATGTTGTGGTGTTCCTAGAGGAGTCCACTATGAGAGAATTTCATTCTTTGCTAGATATCAAGAACTCACCAAATAGATATTTACCTCCTCGATCTGATCAAAGAGTTTTAATACTCTTCCTAGTTTATTTTTCTACTACACCTTAAAATCTTTTGAATATTTTAAATAAATTCGACTTATGTTTCATTAGATAGACATATCCATACCTAGATAGATCATCTATGAAAGTGATGAAGTAAAAATATCTACCTCTAGCACTTGTACTCATAGGTCCACATATATCAGTATGTACTAAACCTAAGAGCTCAGTGGCTCTTTCATCTTTTTCAATAAAAGGTGACTTGGTCATTTTTCCAAAAAGATAGGACTTGCAGGTTGAAAGTGATTCACAATCACTTTGAGGATTCTTTTTGGATCAACCTATTTATCCTATTCTTGTTAATGTGACCTAGCCTATAGTGCCCAAGGTAGATATCACAGACATCATCTAATCTAGGATTTTTTCTAGAAGTGTACATTACACTCATAGGCTATGATAAAATGTAAATACCATTTTTTTGTTGTCCTTGCATTATTGTAACATCATTCATAATGATATCACAATAATCTTTCTTTATAAACAAATAATAACCATCTTTGGCCAAAGGACTAACAGAGATTATATTTATCAAAATGGAAGGACAATAATGACATTCATTTAAAGAAATGATATCAGTATTGAGAATAAGTTAAACTATTCTCATAGCTAGAATTAGAATAGATCTTCCATCTCCAACATTGAGGAATCACACATTATTTTTGAATCTTCTACTAATTTGAAGTCCTTACAATAAATAGCAATTATAGACTAGACTTTCAATATCTAATACCCAAGTAGAAATATCACAAATAGAGAAATTATAAGGTATTATGATATAATATCCTTGATCAACAACTACTTGCCCATCTCTCTTTTTCAGCCTATTGGAGTCATGGGAATCAAGATACTGAGGACATTTTCTCTTCCAATACCCTTTCTTCTTATAGTGGAAGCATTCAAACTGATCTAGATTATTTTTAGATCTTATGTTTAAACTAGGCATAGAGGCCCTAGCACGAACCATTTCGTGCTACTAAACAACATTCAACTTTCGATACTTATTATCGAAGTTGGATCCCATAAGTTTATTACTGTCTAATAGTAACTGAAGCAACTATGGTTTGGATTTAACTGCATAAAGAAGAACCAAAAGGCTAATTAGTAATTGATTAATTAAACCTAAAGATTTGGACTTTAATTAAAAGGTTCTCCCACTATTTTATTCAAACCGACAGCCTCTACCTTCAATTCGAGGAATTATCCTAATTTCTTAATGTGTACTAGAATCTACATAAACTGCACACAAGCTCAACTATAGTTGGTCAACCTATGTGCATCTACGGGTAGGTTCATAATCTATTATTTCTTCAAATAATTTTTAGTAATTTAATTTTGCCCTAGGTATCTTTTCAGTAGGCTAGGGTCTTCAGTAAAAGTCCCAATTAGGTCCAAACATTAACATGAACATACTTGATCCATCTAACTAATAAACGATTAAGCACAACTATGGTTGGTCAACCTAATCACCATTTAGAGAGACGCGGTCAAAAAATCATATTATTAATGATAATTCTATTAGGCTAATAAGCACTAGGCCTATGGACCTCTAATGATTATTCAACTAATGGATCCATTTTCATCAACTTAATGGAAGGCTATGATCTAATTATCATGATAACTATTTTATTTTAAGGATCTAATAATTTTAGAAGATTTTAATTTAAGAAAGAGAGAAGGTCAGATGAACCAAGTTGTCATGATCCTCCCACTGACTTTACCAAGTCAGCTTAAGGGAGACCATTAATAGGTTGGTAAAGGAGCAGCTAAATCAGACACACTGATTTACCTAACTAACATGGATCAACTTGAATACTTAAGTGATCTGATCAAAACATAATTTTACCAAGAGACCAGATAAGTTCGATTAGTGGGATGGTCTGCCAATGCTTGCCTTAGACACTATAAAAAATGGTCAGGTAAGCGGGCTACCAATTAAAGACCACCGGTCAGCTTTATCTTAGATACCAATAAATTTAATTAGTCTTAATTAGATCAATCTAATAGTTTATGCTAAATTGCATAGTTAAGAATCAAGTCCCTATTGGGTCTCATTAAAGACATGGACTTGACCAACTATAACTATTATAATTGATCTAGAGAATCCTTGACCTAATCTTAGACAACAATTGATTAGATTTAGTCAATTCTCTAATTCAGTCCATTCTTTAATCTAATCCTAGGTCTAACCTAATTAATGGACCTAATCCCTGCTAACCCATTTAACCAAATGTGTTATGATTTGTATCTTAGGATCTTCAATTCATAATCCTAGATCCTAATCAAACTGTTGAGAAACATGCAGGGTTTCATGCATAGATTTCAAAACCTTTTTGAAATATAGAGCAGCAAAAGACATAGATTAAACTATTAAATCTACAACATGCATGTAATCAAATTATAAAATCCTATATCAAGGATCTATAATATGTTATGATGCAAATATAAATTTAAAATTAAATTAATCATAAGTGGTATTGATCATATCAATACCTAGATCTAGAATAATTTTAGATTTAATCCTAGATAGCATCTAAGTCACCAAAAAATCAGATCTCCTATCTTTGCACGGATTGAGAACTCTATGGTTGAATCCATTGTTGCCTTTGGAGCCACACAAGCATCCGATCTCTATAGATGATCCACATAAACTTGCAACATAGATTGGAGGTTCGTCGAATGAAGATCCGCTTGAAATGCTAGCTTCTCACGGATCCCTCCTAATGGTTAATCAAATACATGTTCTTCAGATCTCTTGGACACTCCAAGAGATGAAGAACATATGGAGGAATAAGAAAGAAATCCAACTCTTGGATCCCAAAAAATCAAAAAATAAGAACATGAAAAAATAAATCCTAAGAGAAGATAAATCTTCTCCTTCAGGACATCAACGGTTGATGTCCTGAAAACATCTCCATGCTAGGACAAGAGAAGACCTTCTCCTCTAAAATTTTTTCTAAGTTTCTAGATCTAATATTTTTTATTTTATTAATATAAAATTATCACAAAAATTGGAGAGAAAAGGTTCTCCAAGAAACCCTAAGAGAAGACCTTTCTTCTCTTCTCCTTCTCTCATCAGGACATGATCAGATCATGTCCAAAAAATTAACAGCATGCTCGAACAACTTGGAGAACTCATCCCCACACCCAAATCCTCTCTCTCTCTCAAATTTATATCATATAAAAATTATAAATAAAATATAAAAAGTAAAAAATATTAAAAAAATATAAGAGAAGATAATCTTCTCTTACTTTGTCTCTTCAAGACATCAACATTTGATGTCTTAATTGAAGGCTCTTCTCCATGAATCCTGGCACAACAAATCCTTCACGCCTTCTCCTCCTTCTCCTCTAATTTTTTATAATTTTTTTGAGATTTATCACATCCTTTAACCATCTTAAAAGAGGCACCCCTTATTACTGCAAGACTAGGTCAAAACCTAGCTAAAGGGGGAACTTCTATGGGGCATCCAACTCTTGGATGTCCCTCCCACTTATTTTTTTATGTAACCAATGATTCTCACACACAAAACAAAGGAAAAAAGGGGCAGACCACAAAAGGAGGGCATGGGTAGAGAAATCCAAAACAAGATGGAAGAGATTTTGTCAAAGGAGACTCTTCCAAGTAGGAAACAAATCCCAAACTCTTTCTAGTTTCGACCAAGTCAAAACAAACTCCCAAAATCTAAATTAGTGGGGCATGGAGAAGCTCTTAGGTGTGGAAAAACATAGAAAAAATTTTAGAATTAAATATTGGGGTGTGGGACCATTGGCGTAAGGGAAGATTGAGAGTCCCAGTCCAACTGGAACTCTTTATGTTTGACTAGGTCAAAACTATTTTGAATCTAAATCAAAACCAATTTAAATTAGATAAAATGTAATTTAATTGAGAGTAATCCTAGTCTAATTAGAAGTATAATTAAATTAGATTAAATTATATTTAATTTTGATTTAAATTCAAAGTCAATTTGGAATTAGATTCACTTAAATCCTAGTCCAACTAGGAATTGATTTTTTCTTGCAATTGGCTTATCCAATAAACCAATTGGACTTAACCCAATTAAGTCCAAACTAATTCTAATTGAATCTAATTCAATTAGGCTTGATCACAGCACATTTACTTAATCAAATTTACTTAATTAGCAATCTAATTGCTAATCAATCCTCCTGTAACACTAGCATTAAGTCAAATATCAATTGCATTGAATGTTTGACTTCAAAACGATTCTCAATCGTAGATTAACCATATGATCAGGTTACAAGCTAACACACCAACTTTACAAGTTAATCAGGGGTGGTCAATCTCATCTTGACTAACACACCAATTTACAAGTACTTGACTGTATCTAAAAATCTTTCGAACCTATATTAGAAATACAAGTAGTCCGACACCAAAGTATAGTGAGTTGCTTGTAAGTCACCATGGTGATCTCAGGTCGGAGGGACACTTATGCCTATTGATCTTAATTAGCTAGTCTTGATAGTAGAGTGCTACATTGATCATGTTTAGTATAGATGTACTCATACATCTCATCTGGATACCATATCAGTATCTCCACATCACTTGGTTATGAGGATAACCAACGCATATGGCATACAGTAACCTACACTCGATAAGTTATCATCCTTGTTAATAACTTATCATTTGATCGTGAATAATTTAAGAACCATTCGATAAATTTTTCTTTATCGATTGATTGTAGTTTTAAGGACTTCATCATAATTTCGAAGTTTATTTAAGGAAGATAGAACTTTTATAATAAACTAGCCAAATAACTATTATTATTCGATAATTCATATACTAATTCCAATCATCAACTATTTAGATGATTGACTTTAGGATATGCTTTCCAACAACTTTCACTTAGACTAAAGCTAATCAAAATGAGAACAAATATCCTATCTTTCACTTGAGTTCGTAGAACTCCTTAGTTCCAAGGCCTTAGCAAATGATCAAGTTCTTCTTTTCCGTCGATCTTCTAAAGATCGACATCATCCTGATAAAAAATCAAAGGTGATAGCAATGTAGAATATGCTCGTTCTTCGATTCTTTAGTCTAAGCTATGGCTCTAGTGCTACGATAGGATTGGACCATCGATGGAGGGTGCCACTCCCAACCTACTAATGAATCTCAGCAACTATAAAGCTTTCATGGCAGCATCATATGCCACGATATCTCTACATCACTAATTGAATAAGCTAAAGTATCCTGCTTGAAACCACTCTAGCAGATTGCTCCTATAATTAGGGTATTAGTCGATATTCTCTAGTTATCATCTTATTTTGACTAAAATTGAAACATCCATATGTTTTAAGTCAGTACTTTCATATTTGAGTCACTAGACCTTAGTATTTTATAAATACTTAAGAATTGTCTATACAATCTTTCAGTAGCTCTCACTTGGATCAGATTCATATCTACTCACTATCTCTAGTGAGTATACCATGTCTGATCACGTACATAAAGAAATAAGATGACTGCTAAACCTTTATTCTTTGCAATACTGGGATGTCATTCTCATTTAAGAGAATTTCATCCATAGATAATACAGGAAATAACACTACAGAATATTTTATCCAATTACAAATATAGAATTTATCTTTGTTCATAACAAAGGCATACATTGAAAATGTATGTTCTAATTCTGAGGTAATAGCCAAACGGGCATTAAAGTCTTTACCTTCCCATCTGTGCTACTCTGATCCTTTTGAAAATCCATTCACACCTAATGAATTTTATCCCTTCAGGTGAATCAACTAGTGTCCAGACACTATTGATTTCCATGAAGTTCAAGTTGGATCATGTGGCTCTAGATCACTACATTGTATCCCTATAGGTCATCAGATTTTTATTGTTCTTATTGAGCTCAACAGGATCACCATCTCGGACCTAGATACTGAAGTATCTATCTAGTTAATGCGGTACTCTACTAGACTCCTTAAAGGTGACACTTTAATGGGCTCCAGATTTGATCTGATCAAATCCAGTTCTGTAGGTTTACTAGATTATGTTAGTTCTTTTCTACCAGTCAAATTTTTTCAAGTTCAACTTGATAGACATTAGTTTCTTCTCTACGGAACTCCTTTCCAAAAGAAATACCTTACTGCTGATGAACATCTTATGTTCTTTAGCATAGTAGAATTAATAACCCTTAAATACTTATTGGATCAGGATCCAAGTTTACCTATATGCAAATATATGACATAGGTCGATCAACTCCAAATTGAAAAGTGAGAAAGTCTAGGTCTATGCCCGATCCATATTCCATATGAAATCTATGCGACAAATTTACTCAGAACCTTTTTTAGAGTACAACTAGTAGCCACAAAAGCATGATCCTGAAATAGACAGACAAGTGAATCCTATAGTGGATTGAACAATGTCTAACAAAGTTCAATTTCTTCTTTTAGATATACTATGTTCCAAAAAGAAATCCTTTAGAGAGAGAATCCAATTCTCTTCTAGATATGTCAAAAACTCACTGAATAAGTATTCACCTCCTCGATCCGATCGAAGAGTTCTAATATCTTTTCAGTTTATTTTTCTATTTTATTATTGAATTATTTGAATATTTTAAATAATTCAGGCTAGATGCACCCATACCCAGATAGGTCATCTGTAATGAAATATTAGTATCTTCCTTTGGCACATAAGTTCATAAGTCCACATACATCACTATGTATGAGACTTAGAACTTTATTGACTCTTTCATCATTTTTAGTAAAAGATGATTTTGTCATTTTTTCAGGAAGACAAAATTCATAGGCTATCAATTATTCATAATCATTGATGTCGAGATTTTTTTCTCAAGCTAACCCGTTTATCCTATTCTTGTCAAGATGACTAAGCCTATAATGCCAAAGATAGATATCCATAACATAATCTAACTTGGATGTGTACATTACACTTAATAGGCTATATAAATATTAAATATTATTTCTTTATTATCCATATATTACTATAATATTATTCATAATAGTATCACAATAATCTCCTTTATTGATAAATGATAACCATCTTTGACCAAAAGACCATTAGATATCACATTTATCATAAACGATGGACAATAGTGACAATTACTCAAAATGACATCTATTGAAAAAAAGCTTGATAAATCCTAAAGCTAGGATTGGAACAAAACTTTCATCCCCATCGTTCAGGTATTTCTCATCATTTTAAAATATCCCACTTACTTGTAGTCTCTATAATAAATTATATAAGACTACCGGCATCCAATACCCATGTACTAGAATTATTTACAGAGAAATTTTAAGGTGTTATCATATAACATCTTTAATGAGTAACTTTTGCTCCTTTCTCTTATTCAGCCTATTATGGTCAAGGAAAGCAAGACAAATCTTCTTCTTATGATCCTGCTTCTAACATTAGAAGCACTATGCCTGATTTGGGTTAACCTTGGACTAATTATTTTGATTGAAATTTGAAGCCCCAATACGAACCCATTCGTACTACTGAACCAAATACTAATTATCAAAATTGGGTCCCATAAGTCATCACAGTCTAATAGTGATAGGAGCAATTAGAGTTTAGCCTTAATATGAGAATAGAGAACATTGACCTAAGTATATGAATTATATTAAGCCTAAAGACTTTGACTTTAGTCTAAAAGTTCTCCCACTATTATGTTCGAATTGGTAGCCTCTACCTCCAATTCGGAAATTACTTTAATTTCGTAGTAGGTACTAGAATCTACATAGACTGCACATAAGCCTAACTATGATTGGTAATCCATGTACATCTAAGGATAGGTTCATAACCAATTATTTCTCCAAACAACTTCTAGTAATTTAATTTTGCTCTAGAAACCTAATCAGTAGGCTAGGGCCTCCACTGTAAGGATCCGATTAGGTCTAACCATTAATATGAGCATACTTGGTGCATCTAACTAATGAATGATTAAGCCCAACTATGGTTGATCAACCTAACCACCATTAGAGATACACATCTAAATCATCATATGATGAATGATAATTTCATTAGTCAACAAGCACTAGGCCTATGGGCCTCCAATGATTATTGAGTTAATGGACTCATTACCAAACACCTTAATGGGAGGCTATGACTTGGTTATCTCCATAACTTCATCATTTTAAGGACCTAATAATTTTAGAGGATTTAAATTATTAGTGAATTAACGATAGAAAGGACATAGACCAATTTGCTTCCACTGACTTCACCAAGTCAGGTCCTCCCACTGACTTCATAAGTCACTGATGAGGATTATGATCAATTTTAGTTAATAAGCACTTATATCAGTCTCACTGAATGAAATTAGTCTCACTGATTTCCTATGTGACATAGGTTAGCTCGAATCAATAAGCAACTTAATCGAAATCTGATTAACCACATTAGCTAGGTTAAGTGAGAGTCGCAACAATTGAGCACTTCATGTGAAGGTGGGAGGGGTCTACCAAAGGCCTTGCCTTAGCCACACCATCAAAAATAATGGTCAGGTAATGGATGCCAATTAAAAATCACTAATTCTAGTAATGCTTCTAGACTCTACCTTAGATACAATTGATTATATCAATTTTGATTGGTTGCCTAAAGATCACGGCTCGACCTACTAGCCACGATCTAGTCCATTATTAGTTACTGGACCTTTAATCAACTACACTATTGAATTGATCTATAAGAACAAAAGAACCTGACCTTAAATCCTATTATCTATTATATCTAGGTTATATCAATTTTTTAACTAAGTCCATATTTAATCTAACTTAGTCTACCCAATTAACCCTTTAACCCAAGTTTTAATGAAATTATTCTTAAGTGATTTCAATCATCACGGAACCTAAGATTTCTAACATATCACTTAATTCTAATTATGTTCAACGTTGGGTTTACTATACGTCAGAATCTAGTTTTCTGATTATTTTAATTTAATAATAATTTTTTACACATATTATAAATAATTGTCATTGAAGTCATATGCTCATACAATGATTTTGATCTAATTTTTTATATTTAGATTCATGCTCCTTGGATTTCGAATCTAGAATTTCTATAGAAGTAGTCCTTAATTTAAATTCTATAGAAACAAATATGTCATACATTATACATTTTAGTATTCAAAAACAAAAATTACAATTCAACATATGCAATAAGCCACGGATCTAGATCTAAACATAAAACCATTACCGATTCGCTGCGGCTAGATATAACCATTTTTAAAATCTAAAAATAAACCATAACATTCTTTTAGATCTCATCTACCATTATGACTTAGGTTTATCGATCAGCATTACTAAGGACATCCTTTCCCACTATAAAGGGTAAACTTATAGAAGTGCAAACCTTAATGATAGTAATTGCAATCTTGATATTATTTAAAATCTAATCTAAATAATCTAAAATAAATCAATATTAACTTTAATTTTAGATATATAAATTTTTTAGAAAAATTAAATTGTTTAGGGGTAAAACCTCGCTCTTATCAGAAGTTTTGGTTTTTGTGCTCGATCAGGCTGTCACTCGTGGATTGCAGGAGAGCCTTTCAATCATGATTCCTTATTGACTCCTCCAGGCAGATTTCTCGAATTTCTTCCGGAACTTTTCCTAAGCAGTCGAACTACTTTTCGAACTCCCTCAGCCAGTTCGAGTTCCTCACTGAACTTACCTCTAGCAGTCAACATTCTTTCAGACTTCCTCTAGCAATCAAACTCTCTCAAACTCCTCCTGTCGAACTTTCTGTAGTTCGCCGTCAGGACATGGTCTCCACATGAATCCGACTCATCATGGCATGAATCAATCTCACCCGACAGTGGGGGGGAAAAATCCACTCTAAGAGGAATATTATGAGCTCCCATTGGTATTGATGTAGACTCAATAGTTTTTTATGCCTAAACTGATGCCTGTCTGCCACTCTGAAACTAGTGACGCTTATTAAATCTTCAAATGGTTCCGCGATGCTCGATGGTATATAGGACACTGCCTCCATACACAACCAATGTTGGCTTCGAGTGGCCCACTTAACCCAGAATGGTGAAGGTGTCACTATTCATGTTTGTTATATGATTTGTATCGTATTAAAAGAGAGATCCTCTTCGGATCATTTTCTATTGGTATCTCATATCCTTTTCTCGATACTACTGCCAATTTTTCTCTAGTGTAGCAAACATATTCCTGTGCTGCCGAAAAGAGTTTTTAGATTATGATTCGTCGGAGATTCTTACCACGGAGACCACTCCTAAGCTCTGGACCGAGATTTTTTATTTGCATGTCCCAGTGCAACTTCATTCTTTCCTGCTGACTCCGTTCTCTTCGTGATGATAAATTTCACTACCAACTATCATCATAATCTTTCTTAGATCTAATCTAACATTATTCTACTGATTTCGATTAAAAAGAAAAAATTCAGTACTTATACCTAGAACAATCTTTTCATTGTTAAAGGGTGTAACTTACATTTGGACAACCTACTGATGGCAGAAATGTGTGATCGTTTAAATTAATTTAATTTTATATTTATCTAATGCAATACTGATGATCATGTTGATGAAAAGACCTAGATGCTCTGATACCCATAGTGGACAAAACTGCAGGATTTCATGCATAGATTTCAAAATTTTTTTGAAATATAGAGCCAGCAGAAGACATAGATTAAACTATTTCATCAATCATAACATGCATGTAATCAATTTACAAAATCATATCGTCAATGTGATCTTATATAACACCATGTTAATATTCTGATTGGGGATCGATAAAATAAATATTAATCTTTAAAAATCATAAAATTTAAATTATACAATTATCATAATGGTAGTTTAGACTACTTTATAATCAGACATATCGCACAACCACCTGAATTCTTATGACATTTAGATATCTAGATCTTACTAGAAATCACATCTAGGATCACCAAAGAGATCAGATCTCTAAACTTTGCGATGTTGAGTCAAAGAACTCTAATTCGGTGAATTTGTTGTTTGCCATTTTTGGAGCCGCACAAGCATCTAAGCCCTATAAATTGGATAAAGATCCCACACATACCTGCCAATCACACATGATCAGAAAACAACAAGGATTCGTAACGCAAATTTAGAAAGATTCGCTAAAAACAACAAATCGAAAGTGCTACATTCTCGCGATCCTCATACCTCACCAATAGGTTTAATTCAAATACGGATATTCTCTCACAGGAAATACCTAAACTTGGACACCCTTCAAAGAAGATATTAGAAAATGAATCATGAGTGGAAAATAATGGTAAGACATATCACACAAGTGCTTGAGATTCTTCAAATTAATTAAAGCAAAAAATACAAAAAATAATTCACTAAGAGAATGCACAACACTCTATACTCTCTCAAGACTAATTAACGGTGATGTCCCTCGAAACATATCTCTTATGCTAATGTAACAAAGGACACGCACCTTCTACCTCTAAATCATATATTCCTCCAATGATTATTCTTAGAGTCTACACTGACTCTTCTCTTCACTTTATATAATCACATTTCCTTAAAATAATTATGTCCTCTAAAGCTAAGAAGATTGTGAAGAGTATTCACACAATTGAACCACATAAGAAGAAACTCATTTCATATTCCTTCTTCCTTCTCTACTCAGGACATAATCAGGTCATTCCACTAGTTATCCAAATAATGAAATTAACACACTTATAAATGCACCCTTTTACAAAAATGAGAGCACACAAGCTATCAATTCAATTCTCCTACCCCTTTACAAACATGACCAATATCCTACAAAATATTATCATAATCAATTTCTTTAGATCTCATTATCAGTTTATATACCTTAACCAACACTATATAAAATAAAAGATATCCTGAGATTAGAGAAGAGAATCTATATAAAATCGTAAAAAAATATACAAAGTAGTAACAAATTCCTTTACTCATCTATACCCACTTTTCGTACTTCTTCACAAGATCATCAAAATACTATATGATTGTCTATAACTTTTAACGGCATGACTTATCTTCACACATTCAGAATCTTATGAATCCATTACACAAGAAAATCTTTACAGCAGAATCTTTCTACACTGCTTCTCACAACCACTTCCCTAGATCAGATTCTTCACAGTGATTTTATGTATAAATCTGAAGATAATTTATACACTATACCTCTCCAACCATTTTCTTCTTAACATTAGGAAATAGTGCCCGCTTCATTCTCTAATAGCAAAGAATACGGCTCCACCTATCATTGATTGCCTACCTATACGCACTTTATCTCATTTTCATCACAAATAATGATTCTCTACTATTATGAAAAAAATTGGTATCAATAAATAAGAGTGCAATACAACACATAACAGGATTTGGGTACCAGATTAATCTAAATACAAAATAAGAGAATAAGAGGATACGTAGCACTTTGGCTCTATTATTATTAGGATACTTCTCATCCCAATTAATGAACATAAAATCCACAAACCTCCCTCAATCATAGTTTCTTCAATCCGACCCAATGTCAAATACAAAACTCACTCCAAAAAACTAATTACCAATTCATCGGCGCATTAAGGGATTTGCATTAAGC
>QRFJ01002939.1:0-33379 GCA_006176705.1 Cocos nucifera | reverse complement strand
AACTTATTTTGTAGTATTGCAATGTTCCTGATTAAGGCGTTCCTCTTGGCCGTCCGGTCATAAGAACGAAGAAGGGTTTAAAGGCCCTCTCTTCCCATTCGATGGGGTGTTCTTATGATGTGTAGGGGTGCTGCGTGTTCGTCCTTAATCAGAAACCCAAAACTTACTTTCTGCAAAACCCTAGATCCTGAAACCCTAGGATTTATTGTGCATATTTTGTTTATGAACCCTACTTAATTAAGAATTAAGTTTATGGAATATTAATTAGGTCTAAAATTGAGAATTTTAGATCTAAGACATATTCATAATACTGGGTTCGGGCTTGGGTAGCTCAATTAGGTCTAAGCGGTTGATCAAACCGAATCAAGAGTTGGTTAGATGGGATCAACAATGCTTAAATTGACCAGCCTAATAGGATTAAGTCTGGGTCAAGATCGAGTCACGATCAAGCAAGACCTAATTAGGCTCAGAGGTTAGAGTCTGGATTGTAGGCTAACCCAATTGGTTCTGACTCAACAATTTGGTGTCTAAGGTAAGTTTGGCACAGACGACCGACTGGTTTTTAATTGGAAGCTACTCGACCTGAATGCATTCTTGTACGAGTTAATGGCATATTCCTTCCACCGGTCTCACTTACCTGGCCATATCTGTTGACACAGTTCTGATCTGAGGTGGTCAATAATCCGAGCTAACCCATGCCACTAGGTTAGTCATAATTGTTATGACTAAGCCAAGACTAGTTTAATGAGACCTGAATCAATTCTCCCTAAGAAAAGATTAAGTCTGAGGTCTTCCACCATTGTAGATGTGCGGGCCCTTCCCGGGTTGATTGTTCTCGGCTGGATACAGTGGCTCAGTTGCACCGGGAAAGATGCAACCATGTCTATTAGGCATTGGATGCTATGGGCTGGAGGATGAGTTGGGCTCAATATTCCGGATACGGTGAGAGACTCAATTAGGAACCCAGTCTATGCAAATGGTGGGTCTGACTTAACTAAGGAGTGGATCAATATTTCGGATACGGTGAGATTCATGAATTAGAGACCAAGTTTGGGTGCACCATGATTAGAGAATCATTGAACAAGAGTTGTTCACTCATTGGCTAACCCATCACCAATAATAACTGTTAGGTGTGTGATGAGTGAGTCAGTTGGTGAGACCGCACCACCCACTAGAAATCATTAATCGTGGAGATTTTCGCATCTCTACAGAGGGAGTGTAGGGATCCGAGAAAATAGTGGGAGCTAATTTGTTTAAAAATAAAATCCCTAAATAAATTGGTCAAGTCAAAATTACAGTATCTAACTAGAATCTTTGACTCTCTACAGGAAAATGTCTGCGTCCAACCCATTGGCACGTATCCTGGACACACATAGACTGACTGGACCCAATTATAAAGATTGGCTCAGGAACTACAAAAATTATTTTGGGTTCCGAGAAGTTAACCCATGTTTTGGACCAGGACCCTCCCACCTTACCAGCCCGTCCATCTGTTGAACAGAGAGCGTCTCTGGAAAAATGGATTGACGAAGATAATAAGGCCAGATATTACATGTTGGGCTCGATGTCTGATGAGCTCCAGCGCCAACATGAAGATATCGGGACTGCTCGCCAAATGTTGGCTCACCTACAGGAGATGTTTGGTGAACAGAGTCGCGCAGCCAAATATCAAGTCACAAAATGACTTTTTAAGGCTAAGATGCGTGATGGGCAGTCAGTCCAAGATCACTGTCTGACAATGATCAAGGACATGGAAGAGCTTGAGAAGCTCGGTGTGAAGTTAGGACTTGGACCTGCAGAATGATATTATTCTGCAATCCTTGACTGATGCATATGGGCAATTCATCATGAATTACCACATGCATAAACTTCAAAATTCCTTGGCCGAGTTAATGAATATGCTGGTTACCGCTGAGCTTTCTATGAAAGGTTCTAAAGGCTCAGTTCTTGCTATGGAACGGACTTCTTCCAAAAGAAAGTCTTATGGAAAGAAAAAGAAGTCTGTGAAAAAGCAAAAGGTAGGAAGGATCAAAGAAGAAGAAGGCAGAATCGAAGAAAAAGGCCGATGGCAAAGGAAAGTGTTTCCATTGCAACAGCGACGGCCATTGGAAGCGGAACTGCCCTACTTACCTGGCCACCCTGAAAGAACAAGAAGGAAGGTCCTTCTGGAGGTATGCTCGTTATTGAGTCTAACCTTACGGTTTCTTCTGCATCCAGTTGGGTGCTTGACTCTGGTTCTAGTGCTCATCTGTGCACTTCTATGCAGGGTCTTGAGGATAGCAGGAGGCTGAGGGATGGAGACATGATCCTACGCATCGGTAATGGAGCAAGAGTTGCTGCAGTAGCCGTGGGAACATACCCTCTTCGATTACCATCTGGTTTAGACTTAGTTTTAAAAGACTGTTATTATGTGCCTGCAGCTAGCAGGAATTTGATTTCTGTTTCATGCTTAGCACAAGAAGGTTATGTGATCACCTTCTTTAAGGACCATTGTAACATTCTTTATGAAAGAAATAAAATTGCAAATGGTTTCCTTATTAATGGTCTTTATCAGCTACATATTGATGTACCTGTTCTTAACTATCGAGCAAAACGTGAATGCCAAACGACCTAGGGATAGTCCAAACGACAGATATCTATGGCACCTGAGATTAGGTCATATAGCAGAAGATAGGATCAACAAATTGGAGAAAAATGGGCTATTGAGTCCATTGACTTTTGAGTCATATCCAACTTGTGAATCTTGTCTTCAAGGCAAAATGACTAAACTCCCTTTTGTTGGACATGGGGAGAGGGGAGGGCCACAGATCTCCTTGCCCTAGTACATACTGATGTGTGCGGCCCATTTGATGTGCCGGCTAGAGGCAATTTTGTCTACTTCATTACCTTTACCGATGATCTGTCTAGGTATGGGTATGTGTATCTTATGAGACATAAAGTCTGAAGCTTTTGAAAAGTTCAAAGAATTCAGACATGAAGTAGAAAAACAAACTGAAAAACCCATTAAGGTTCTTCGATCAGATCGAGGAGGTGAATACCTTAGCCGAAGAATTCCTAGACTATCTTAAGGAAAATGGCATAGTCTCTCAATGGACTCCACCAGGAACACCTCAACTCAACGGGGTTTCAGAATGGAGAAATCGGACTCTATTGGATATGGTTCGATCCATGATGAGCTTCACAGACCTCCCTGATTTTCTTTGGGGATACATTCATTATTAACTTCAATTTATCTACTGAATAGGGTTCCCTCTAAAACCGTTCCTACCACACCGTATGAGATATGGCACGGTAAGAAACCAAGTCTGAGTCATCTCAGAATTTGGGGTTGTCCGGCTCATGTCAAAAGACAACAAGCGGACAAGTTAGAGTTTAGGTCCTTTAGAGCTCGATTCATAGGATATCCTAAAGAGTCATTAGGATACTATTTCTACATTCCAGAAGACCACAATGTGATTGTGAGTCGACATGCCATCTTTCTTGAAAAATAGTTTATTCAAGATAGCGGCATTGGAAAGCAGAGATTAAGCTTGATGAGAAAGTCTCACAAGTACAACGAGCTAAGGACCAATTGGAACCAAATCAGGTTGAGCCAATAAGAACACTACCTCCTCCACCTCGTAGATCGGAAAGAGTTTTCCCGTCCCCCTGAAAGATACTTAGGTATTATTTCAGAGGATGTAGAGGAAATGTTCCTCATAGGTAATGGTGCTCATGGTGATGATCCCAAAACCTACAATGAGGCGATATCAGATATCGACTCCGAGAAATGGCTAGAGGCAATGCAAGTCAGAGAATTGACTCGATGCACTCAAACCAAGTCTGGACCTTGGTAGATCCACCAGAAGGTATAGTACCTATTGGGTGTAAATGGATCTTCAAGAGAAAGATTGGTGCAGATGGGAATGTGGAGACATTCAAGGCTAGACTAGGTGGCAAAAGGTTATAGTCAACGCGAAGGCATTGACTATCAGGATACCTTTTCCCAGTAGCTATGCTAAAATCCATCCGCACATTGCTTGCCGTTGCAGCCTATTTCGATTATGAAATATGGCAAATGGACGTGAAAACGGCATTCTTAAATGGATATCTTGAGGAAGATATCTATATGGAACAGCCGCTAGGTTTCACATCCAGTGATACTGATCACAAGGTTTGCAAGCTGCAAAGGTCCATATATGGACTTAAGCAAGCATCTCGGAGCTGGAACACTCATTTCAATGATGTGATCAAAAAGTTTGGTTTCATCAAAAATGAAGAGGAACCATGTGTTTTCAAAAGGGTCAGTGGGAGCGCTGTTGTCTTCCTCGTATTGTACGTGGATGACATCCTCCTTATTGGGAATGATATTCCCATGTTGACATCAGTCAAGAATGTGGTTGTCCAAGGAATTCTCCATGAAAGACCTAGGTGAAGCATCCTTTATTCTAGGAATTAAGGTCTATAGGGATAGACCGAATAGGATGCTAGGACTTTCACAGAAGATGTACATAGAGGAAAGTACTAAAGAGGTTTAGTATGGAAAACTCTAAGAGGGGATTAATACCCTTCAGACATGGTATTCATCTTTCCAAGAAGATGTGCCCTAGCACACCTGAGGAAATAGAACGCATGAGCAAGATCCCTTATGCTTCTGCAATAGGGAGCCTCATGTATGCCATGCTATGTACACGACCTGATATAGCCCATGCTGTGAGTGTCACAAGCAGATATCAGTCAAATCCAGGTGAAGAACACTGGACTTCTGTGAAATGTATCCTTAAGTACTTGAGAAGAACTAAGGATATGATGTTGGTCTTTGGTAATGGAGAACTCCAAGTCCAGGGATACACAGACTCGGATTTTCATGTCCGATATAGATGATCGAAAGTCGACATCTGGAGTCTGTTTGTGTGCAATGGTGGTGCTGTCAGCTGGAAGAGTTCCAAGCAAACTGTGATAGCAGATTCCACCATGGAAGCAGAATATATAGCTGCATCAGAGGCTGCAAAGGAAGCATTCTGGTACAAGAAGTTTGCTGCAGAAATTGGAGTAATGCCATCAGATGCCATTCCTCTATTACTGCGACAACAATGGCGCCATAGCCCTTGCTAAGGAGCCGAGGTCTCACCAGAAATCCAAGCACATTGAGCGGCGATACCACCTCATCCGCGATTACCTTGAGAAAGGTTACGTTGAGGTCAAGAGAGTCAACTCCACAGATAATGTGGCAGACCCACTTACAAAGCCGTTGGGCCAGCAGAAGATCGAAGCCCACCTTGAGAAGATGGGACTTAGACTTGTAGCCAATTGGCTTTAGGACAAGTGGGAGATTGTTAGATATATGTGCCCTAGAAGCCAGAATTGGCTGACACTTGTAATACACTTCTAGGGGCAAAATTATAATTTTGACTATAATTAATAAAATGGGTTATTTTCTATCACATATGTGTATTTAGTGTCTGTGATACATCCTTTGAGTTAATGGTAATGATAATTCATATTTTCAAGAGTTGAAAATTTAAGACATGAATAATCATTATTAACTCATAAACAGCTCCCGACCATAGGATCATCACGAGGATGGTGATTGATCCGGAAGGTTGGTGTACGATCGCTTCACTTTAGTAGATGAGTCTTGAGTCTACGGTGTGGAGACACCGGAGCGAGAGTACAGGTACTCGTTAGAGAACGAGGGCACTGAGCGTGACCACCTCGAGTAGTCATTAGGAAGTCTACCTTCTCGTCAATGACTGACTCGATGCTGCAGTAGTGTGTCTGGTTCTTTGACCTGAGATGCATCGGCAGTTCACCTTGAGGGTGTTATAGTTTGACTACACCATTACTCGGTCTCCTAGCCATATGGAACCCTGAGGTGTATGTTGGCTATAGCATGTTCATTGTAGGAACTGGATTGCATCAAGATGGAATCTATCTACCTCGGTGGTAGAGGAGCAGCCCTATGATGATCATGAGAATCAAGTCCAGAAGCCCATGGCCATGGCAGAGTGAAATAATAGAAAGAGTTTCTATTTAGATTTTCACATTGGACTCGAATCGAATGATTACATCATATGACAGAGACTAGGGTTTGACGAGTTCACCTTAACCCTAATCTGATCGGGGCTCAAGATAGAAGAACTTAATCACACAGGTAGCTGCACCAAGAGGTTCGCATTCAGCTCTGATGGGTTGCCACCATATACTGCTAGGTGTCACTGGTGGATTTTGGGAGCAATTAGAATGATTTAGATGATCGATCATTCTAGCTGTTCGAATCAGAAGAGTTCTGATCCATCGAAAGGAGTTTCGATGATGTCGATGATAGAGATCATGACATATCCCATTACCATACAGAACTGAACCTAACTGGGTCACACAAACAAGGGTTTGAATCTGGTGATCATCAATTGAACTGATCTAGTTCAATTGATCTGAATGAGATTCAATTAGGTTCAAGGAAAATCGTGCTAGCACTCGATTGAACCTAACGTTCTTCTTTTACTATCATAAATAAGTTGTCCTGACTGAGCCAAAGGAGTTTGTGCTCAATCAGAGGCCTTCATATGGTCTGACTGGAGGTTGTCCAAGTCAGAAAAGGTTGTCTTATTTGTAAGACATTACCTGCCATTTTTGGTCACCTGCCATTTCTTGTTCTTTGACTTTGGTCAAAAGTCTACCTTTGACTGGTCAAATGTTGACCATTGACACTTTGACTTTTGACCACATGTCATGCACCTATTGGAGAGCTGGTGGGGGCCTGTCCCCCTGCCAGAACCTGGCAAGGAGAAGGGCGCACGCCAAGGGTGGCGTGAGCCCAAGTAGGAGGCGCCTAGGAGTCCTTGTTGGACAAGGACTCCATCCTCCTTTTTGGATTCCAATTAGAGTTCTACTAAGAATCCAGTTTGACTGGTCTTAGGCACCCTCTAAGGAGGAATCCAGGGGACTCTATTCCCAACCAATCAGATTTAGATCTGATTTCACAAAGGGTTGTGATTGGTTGGGAAGGAAGAGGAGTTGGATCACAAGCTTAGTCTATAAATAAGACCCTGCGCCCAACTCAAAATATGAATTGAATCATAATTCCCCATGCCCCAAGGCTGCCTCTCCCCTCCTTCCTCCATGCCAAAGTCACCTTCTCCCTCTCCTCTCCACGTCCAAAAGTGTTTTGGATTCTTGGTTGGTGCGATCCAGATCAAGAGAAAGGCGACTGAAAAGCTAAGAAGGCTGCGCTGCTACATAGGACGACTGCTGATCTTCAAAAGGAGTTTTGAAGATCCTCCAGATCAGATCTAGATCTAATTTTTGGAGATGTGATAGAGAAGAAGAGGATCTTCAGATCTAGCCTAAGTGAATATCAGTAGAGGCCAGGCACTTGCGTGGCTTGATCCAGAACCTTTCGCTGCTTATAGTATCATCAATGGGTAATAGGATTACCCACTTCAAGGTAAATTAAATTTGATTTAATTTATCTAATTTTATTTTAATTTCTAAAATAATAATAATTAGATCTAAAATATCTTAGATCTGATCTAGATCAAAGAAATTTTTTTTTGAAATATATCTCTTGATTTGATCAGATCTGAACGAACCTAGTACGAAAAATCAGGATTTTCCTTCAGTTCAGTGTAGATGTACTCCTACATCCAATCTGGATGCCATACTAGTGTCTCCATATCACTTGGTTATGAGGACAACCAATGCATATGGCATACAGTGACCTACACTCGATAAGTTATTATCCTTGTTAATAACTTATCATTTGATCGTGAATAATTTAAGAGCCATCCAATAAATCCTCCTTTATCGATTGATTGTGGTTCTAAAAATTTTATCATAATTTAAGAATTCATTTAAGAAAGATAGAACTTTTATGAGGAACCAACCAAATAACTTTTATTATTAGATAATTCATATACTAATTTCAATCATCTACTACTTAGATGATTACCTTTAGGACATATTTTCTAATGTAAACAACTTCTTAATTCTTAATTAAGTTTGGAACTGAGGGTTGGGGTTTGACTTTATGAAAATAATTTTTATATTTATAAAATATTTTTATAACTTAGTTCTATCAATCAAGTTGCATGTTTGATTCATAATCAATATGCAAGATAAGCATGAAACTACTTTAGATCTAATCTAAATAGGTTCATGTAATTGAAACATTTTTAATTCCAATCAATGATAAATTATCTTAGATCAAATATAATATATTTATGATGATTAAAATTATATTAAAATACTTTTAATTAGATCAAAAAAAATTTTAGATCTAATATAAAATTTTATGATCAATATTTTAGATCAGTACGTAGTAGGACAATCTCTTCACTGTAAGGGATAAACCTTACAATAGGACAATCTTATAATCAGTCCGTGCAATCTAAAACTTTTTTTTTAGATCTAAAATTTTTTAAAATTTAATAAATTATAAATAAAATTAAATCATATCTAATAAATTTATGATAAAAAATAGATCTACACGAACTAGGATAACCTCTCCACTATAAGGGATAAATCTTACAGTAGAACAACCTTATAATAAGTTCGCACGATCAAGATTTTTAATTTTAGATTCAATAATTAGATTATAAATTAGATCTAATCTAAGAAATAATCTAAACATGCACATATAATCATATAATAATCAACCTATACTCTAATACCAATTAAAGAAACCAGATCTAGGATTTCAAGGCTAGATCTTAAAACTTTTTCAAGATCGGACAGTGAAAAACTAAAGTAAATCAAAATTTATTTATCAAAAGTAGAAAATTGTTAGATCTAAAATTCTATTACATGATTATGGCATGAGACTAAATAAAAAAATTAAAAATATAAAGAAAGAAGAAAATGTTGATCATATCAACATGCATCTACACAACATCTAATGCAAGTATGTAAAAATAGATCAGATTTATATTACCAGTGCAAGTTAGACATTCTAACATGATGATCTATGCTTGAGCATGATCCTCTAAGCTGCACACACATCTGATCTCTAAGAGATATCCACACGAGCCCACGAACTTCAATTAGAAGTCCTATGTAGAAAATCGGCATAGTATGCTAATACTGTGCCGATCCTTTTTTCGATAATTGATCTGATGATTCTTTTTTTTGGATTTAGATTCCTGTAAAGAATAGAAGGAAGAAGAGAGATTTCAAATCTGAGACAATCTCAAGAAAAATCTCAAAGAAGGAGGATAAGAGAAGAACAAAGCAATCCTAGAAGAAGACCCTCTTCTTCTTCTCTGTTCTCTTGCCCAAATACCTAGATTGGTGTCTATGAAAACCCAACACCCAAGAAGTCTCTCAACTTGGTATTCACACATCCAAAAACACTCTCCATGCTCTGGAACATGTCCTAAAATTAGTCCAAAATTCATCCTATATAATAAGTTATAAAGGAGTCCTTGTTGGATCGAATTCTTAGACTAGAAAAGAACAAACATGGCAACTAGTTGGGGTGCCCAACACTTGGATGCCTCCTCCTTTCCTTTTAGCATGGACCACAGAAGAAAAGCACAAAAAAATTCTTCTTTTCCACTAAATAAATTAGAGAGAAAATAGGGAGAATGGGTGGCATGCATGGGAAGAGTTTTAGTTTCCTAAAACTCTATCGAAAGAAAAATTCAAATCAAATTCAAACTTCCTCCTTTGATTGGGTCCACAACTAATTGCTATATGAGAAAGAAAGAAGATGAGTGAGCATGCATGAAGACAAGGGAGAGGAGATTTATCACCAAAAATAAAGGGAGAGTGGGCATGGGGAGGCATGGGATATAGGTGGTGCAAGATGTATCCTAGTCTAATTAGGATTCCATATTTGACTTGGTCGAATAAGGTTTCTCAAACCAAATCAAATCAAAATTAATTCAACCTAATTAAGTTAGTCCCTAATCTAATTAAAAATTTAATTAAATTAGATTAAATTTAATTTAATTTTAATTTAATTTTTTAATTAAATTAGAAAATTGGATTGACCCAAGTCCTAGTTGAACTAGGACTAGTTGTTCCTTGCACTTGGCTTATCTAATAAACCAATTGAACTTGATCCAATCAAGCCCAAACAAAATTTAATCAAATTATATTTAATTAGATTTAATCTCAATCTTTTGGCTTATTCAAATTAAGTCAATTAGCAATCGAATTGCTAATTGATCCTCTTGCAACATTTGCAGTAGGTTAAACATCAATCATATTGATCGTATAACCTTAGAATAATTCTCAATCATTGATCAACCATCTGATCGAATTATGAACTCTAATGTATATGACTCCATAGGTCTGAACCTAAGTCGGTAGCATAGGAATAAATTTCTATACCAGTCGAAGTGACAATCTAGCAATGATATTCGACGGTCGGATAGGTCGAATGTGTAGAATAACATCATTAGAACCCATATAGATATAGTTTTCATATAATTCATCCTCTTGACCAAAATGCTCATAGGATATGTCAGAGTTAAACTGTTCACTTTGATTAGGCTATCCACATTATATTTTAAAATATCAAATCCATCTCATAGATTACCTTGGTTAATATTTTGCTATATTGAAATACAGTGATATATTCTTATTCAACTCTTGGAGTGGTCAATTTTATCTTGATCACATACCGACTTCACAAGTACTTGACTATACCTAGAAGTCTTTCATTATTGAATTAAAAATTTAGTTAGTCCGATACCAAAGCATAGTGGGTTGCTTGTAAGCCACTGAGGTGATCTCAGGTCTAAGGAACATTTATACCTATATCCCGTCAGAGACATTCTTGATAATAGAATGCTCTAGAGTTGGTTATATTCAATGATGATGTATCCCTACATCTCACCTATATGCCATACTAGTGTCTCCATACTCTTTGATTAAGAGGATAACCAACCTATATGGCATATAACAATCTATGCTCGATAGATGCTATCATCCTAATTAACAGTCTATCATTTGATTGTAAATAGTTTTAAAGACTAATTGATAAATTTTCTTTTTATCGAATCTAAATAGTCCTAAGAACTTCATCACAATAATGAAGCTCATTAGAAGATGAAAACTTATGATGAAAAATGCTAAAAATATATTTTATTAATTAATAAATTAATTATAATTATAATGTAGCTCAACCATTAACAGGCTGACGATTAGCTTTGGGATATTTTTTCCAACAATCTCAAGAACAATGACATAGTCTCATAGTTGACTACTCCTACCATGCCTTAACTCAATGGGGTATCAGAAAGGAGAAATACGATCTTATTTGATATGATCCGACCCACATTAAGCTTTATTGACTTACCTATGTTTCTTTAGGGACATGCCCTACTAACATCCATTTATATTTTAAATAAGATTACCTCTAAATCTATTCCTACTACACTGTATGGGATATGGCATGGTAAGAAATCGAATCTGAGTCACCTCAAGATTTGGGGATGTCCAGTCTATGTCAAAAGACTACTGATGGATAAGTTGTAGGCTCAATCATAAAAAGCTCATTTCATAGAGTATTCTAAAGAGTCATTAGGATACTACTTTTACCTCTTAGAAAATTATGATATGATTATGAGCTGGCATTGTTGAAAAATGTTCCAAAGTCAATCATTAGTCTATTAATGATTGAGTTATATTATAATTATAATTAATTTATTAATTAATAAAATATATTTTTGATATTTTTTATCATAAGTTTTCATCTTCTAACAAACTTTACTATTGTGATGAAGTCCTTAGGACTATTTAGATTCTATAAAGAGAGAATTTATCAATTAGTTCTTAAAACTGTTCATGACCAAATGATAGATTGTTAATAAGGACGACAGCGTCTATCGAGCATAGGTCACTATATGCCATATAGGTTGATTGTCCTCTTAACCAAGGAGTATGGAGACACTGGTAATGGAATACAAATGAGATGTAGGGATACATCATCACTGAATATGATCAACTCTAGAGCATTCTACTATCGAGAATATCTCTGATGGGATATAGATATAAGTATCCCTTAGACCTGAGATCACCTTAGTGACTTGCAAACAACTCACTGTATTTTGGTACCGAACTAACTAAATTTTTAATTTAGTAATAAAAAATTTTTAGATACAGTCAAGTACTTATAAAGTCGATGTGTGATTAAGATGGAATTGACCACTCTAAGAGTTAGAGAAGAATGTATCACTATATTTTATATAGCAAAACTTTGGTTAGGATAATCTATGAGATGGATTTGATATTTTGAAATGCAATGTGGATAGCATCATCAGAGTTGACAGTTGAACTCTAAGATGTCCTACGAGCATTTTGGTCAAGAAGATGAATTATTTGAAAACCATATCCACATGGATTCTAAGGATGTTGTTCTGCACATTCGACCTATCCGATCGTCGGATATCATTATTAGATGGTCACTTTGACTGGTATAAAAATTTATTGCTATACTATCGACTTAGATTTGGATATATAAGATCACGCACATTAAAGTTCATGATCTAAATGGATAGTTGATCAACAATTAAGAATCGCTCTAAGATTAAAAGATCAATATGATTGATGTTTAATCTAGTACAAATATTATAGGAGGATTGATTAGCAATTTGATTTTTAATTAGCTTAATTTGATTAAGTCAGAGGATTGAGATTAAGTCTAATTAAATATAATTTGATTTGATTTAGTTTGGACTTGATTGGATCAAGTTTAATTAATTTATTGGATAAACCAAGTGCAAGGAAGAACTAGTCCTAGTCTAACTACGACTTGGGTCAATCCAATTTTTAATTTGATTAAAAAATTAATTAAGATTTAAATATAATTTAATCTAATTTAATTAAATTTTTAGTTAGGTTACAAACTAATTTAATTGAGTTGGTTTACTTCCAGATTAATTTGGTTTGAGAAATCAATTTTTGACCAAGTCATATATGGAATCCTAGTAGGACTAGGATTCCATCTTTGCACCACATTTGCCCCATGCCCTCACATCCCATACTCTCTCTATTTTGGCATAGAATCCTCTCTCTTTGATGGTTCATGCATGCCCACTCTCCTTCTCTCTCTCTTATTTGGAATAAGTTATGGACCAAGTCTATAGAAGGTAGGTTGTTATGGTTTGTTTGGACTCTATATGATAGAATCGTAACAAACTAAAACTCCTTCCTTTGTGCCACCCCCCACCTAATTTTTTTTGGATTTTCTATGGTAGAAAAAGAAATTTTTTGTGCACCTACTAGGTGGTCCACAGCATGGGATGAGGAGGGGGTGCCAAAGTGTTGGGCGCCCCAACAACTTGCCAAGTATGGTCCTACCTTGTCTAGGAATTTGACCTAGACAAGACTCTTCTATATCTCTATATATATAGCTCATTTTGGTCTGAATTATAGAGAGATTGTAGAACATAGAGAAAGATTTTGGGCATGTGAAAATTATAGGAAAAAGGTTCTTGGGTGCTGTGTTTTCATAGACACCAATCCATGTGCTTAGGTGAGAGAAGAAAGAAGAAGAAGAGGGTCTTCTTCTAGAGTTTCTTTCATTCATCCTTTTTTCCTCCACTTTTGAGATTTTTTGAGAGTGTCTCAGATATAAATTCTCTCCTCTTCCTTCTGATCTTTGGAGGTCTAAATCTCGAAGAAGAAAGCATCGGATCGACCGTCAAAGAAGAATCAGCACAATACTAGCATACTATGTTGATTTCCTACATTGAACTTCTGATCGAAGTTCGTGGGCTCATATGGATATCTCTTAGAGGCTAGACACATGTGCAACTCAAAGCTTCATCTTTCAGCCTAGATCAGTAAGTTAGAACATCTAACTTGCATAGGTAATATGGATCTGATCCTATGTTACATGTCTGCAATAGATCTAGTGTAGATCCATGTTGATGTGATTAACATATCTTTTACTTATAATATTTTTTAATTTCTAATTTGATCTCATACTATAATCATATAATAGGATCTTAGGTCTAGAGATTTTTTAATTTTTATGAATTAATTTTGATTAATTCCTATCGTTTGCTATCTAGATCTGAAAAGTTTCAAGATCTTATCCAAAAATTCTAGATCTGATTCCTTCAGGCATGCCATGTTCCTAGAAAAATAGTTTATCAAAGATGGTGGTAGTGGAAGGTTAATTGTTCTCAAAGAGAAAGTCTTTGAAGAGCATGCGAGCTTAGGTGTGGCATTTCCAAGCTTTAGAAAGTGGAGAAGAAAGGCCATAGAAAGTTGGGAGTGAGCCAACAAGAAAAATCAGCCGATTAGCAAAGGAGTCATCTTGATTCTAAGATGAGATGACTTGGTGCTAAGCAAGACTTCATGATCTTAGTCCAAGATGTCTCGATCTCAGAGTTCACCAGAAAGAGAGTAGTGTTTCAAGAGTGCTGGGCTGACATGCAGCTAGAAATATCTCGATTTAAAGATGAGACGTCTCGAATGCAGGTGAGAGGACTTGATCTCAGGTGGAGTCATCTCGATTTTCATGGGCAAATTTGAAAAGAATTTTCTATTTGGGTTTGAAATTTTTTTTTTGAGCTTGTAGCTTGACCTTATTATATAGTATATATATAGAAAATAGGTCAAGGATAATGTAATGTTGAATTCATTACAATAAAAGCTCTTTTCTTCCAAAAATCTCTTATTCTCTCTTTCTCTTGAATCCATTGATCGTGCTTCCGCATAGATCTTAGGAGAGTTTTTTCTTTATTATTGGCTAATTACTAGGTACCACGCTAGTCCATGAGATGGACATATTTCTAAATTTGGTATCAGAGCAGTGTTGCATGGAAGAAAGAAAGACACCTATGATTTTTACATTCAGGATCTACTGTACCTAGTTTTATCCTAAATCTTCTTATTTTCTTCATGGTTATTGCTTGATTGAGGTGGAGATTTGTTACACTAAGGAGAAGTGAATTAGAATGTTGGAAGGAGGATTTAGGGCACATAGATCATCTTTGAAGGATAATTTTGTTGGTGTGTGATCATAAAAGGGTGTTAGGATTCTGCTTGTGACTTGAATATAATCGTGAGATCAAGTAGATTCAAAGTAGATTTTGAGAAGTTTGATAGCAAGAAAAATTTTATCCTATGGCAATAAAGGATGAAGGACTTATTGGTTCAGCAGGAGATCTACAATGTCTTGGTAAGAGAGATGCCGACAAGAATCAGTACTGAGGACTGGAAAGAGTTAGAGAAGATTGCTTTTAGTATTCGAATGTGCTTGGCCAATCGGTGTTGCACGAGGTTTGTACAAAGACCATGGCAAAGGAGCTTTGGACGAGACTAGAGAATTCTTACATGAGGAAGCACATGACTAATAAGCTATGGTTGAAGAAGCAACTTTACAGTCTTAGAATGCTCGAAGGTGGAGACCTTGTTGTATATATCCAAAAATTTAATCAGGTGTGTTCTAAGGTGATGAGCTTGGATGTGAAGATTAATGAGGAAGATGGGGCGATATTGTTATTGTATTCTCTCCCTAGTCTCGTAACAATCTTAATTTTTGAAAAGAAGATACTAAACATTGAAGAGGTTGTTAGTGCGCTTAGATCAAATGAGCAAAGAAAAAAGATCTGCAAGAGAGATTCTAAGTCTGAGGTCTTGGCTATTAATGAAAGGCAGGAGAGATTAATGGAGAAGACAAAGCAAAAATATAAGGATAGGTCAAAATCTTGGGATCAAAATAAGATATTTAAATGCTATAAGTGTCATCAGCCTAGACACTTGAGGAGAAACTATCCCCTTTTGAAGTTAGAAAAAGAGAAGGCTAGCAAGAGTGATGATATAGCTTTGGTGAGAAATGGAGAATATTTTCTAGTTGTATCAGATGGGTTTACAAAGTATGATACTACGTGGACATTAGATTTAGCATGCTCACACCACTATAGTTCTCATCAGGAGTGGTTTGCTACTTATCAGAAGATCAACGAAGGAAGTGTCGGCCTTAGAGATGATCATCCATGTAAAGTAGCTAGAGTTAGTACTATTAGGATAAGGATGTATGATGGGATCATTAGTACATTATCAAATGTCAAGCATGTACTAGAGTTGAAGAAAATTCTAATTTTTTGGGCTACTTAAAGGAGCAAGGTTATGCTGTTTGTAGCCAGGCTGGGGCTGGATGCTTGATGATTTCCAAGAAAGCTTTAGTGGTAATGAGAGACAAGACTAAGCAATAATTTTTATAGAATGGAGAGCTCAGTTGTAAATGATAGTGTAGTATCCCAAACTATCAAATGAATAAATTAAAAGATTTATGTTCGTGTACGTGTAGCATAGTAATTTATTTATGTTATATTTGAGCCACTTAATCTTAATTATAAACTACTTTGAATTAAACTTATCTTGTTAAAGTTGGTTAAAGCCGTTTGAGCTCAAATTATGACTATCTGCCATTGCGAGTCTTAAAAATTTTCTAAGTCTGGAAGCTAGCACATATATGGAGGGCTATATAAAATATGAATTTTCTTGAAACTAAAATTGACAGTAATTGATCCTTAGGTGTTAGTGAGTCATAAAATATTTTTTAATAAATTTTAAGATCCTTTAACCTATTCATTCTAAGGAAAGAAAGTTTTAAAAATTTTGAATTTCAAAAAATTTGAGCTAAAACCCAAGTTTGGATATCTTATCCTTATGTATTTTAATTTTTCTAATATTTATATTGATTCCAAATAGGAGGGTATTTTTTATTTATATTTATATTTTAAAGTTAATGAAGAATAAAATAAATGAGGATATTAACCTAAAAAAGTAAATGTAAATAAGAAGAGCATAAAGCAAGTCACTTAGAATGAGTGATGCTTTGAGAAAAATAATTTCTAAAAACCTAGGAAAAGAGGTTGACACTTATCTAAGAGGTGTCGACCCTATTTCAGGAAAATAGAGAGCTAGTTTTAGATAGATCTGCAATGGCACAAAAAGGGGTCAACCTGTCCTTGATAGGTGTCGACACTTTTACCTTATAGGTCGACCTGGGGGACAACCTATTTTGAGAAAAGGGGTTGATCAAGGGGCTAACTTGTGTGAGGTGTCGACACATTATTTAGAGATATCAAACCTAATCACAGAAATTTCTGGGAGCTAGTTTTAGCCAAGAGGGTTTTAAGTTAAAATTTTTAAATAATTTTTTCAGAGGATGAATGAGCAGCTTGAGGACATAAACTAAGAGTTGGAAATTTATTAGAGTAACAACTATTAAGCCTAGAATTGGGTGGATTCTTATTGGAATGACACCTCACAAATTCATTTAGTTTATTCTTCTTTCTAAAATAAAACCATCGGTTCTTTTACTGTTGCTTAGTTCCTAAGTTCTTTAGAGAAGTCATAGATGGGAAGAGAGCTGAGAGGGGTTTATTTTTAGTTAGAGATCAAAAAGCATTAGTTAAGAAATAGAGAATTTAGTGGTAATCATGGTGTATGGAAGAGGAAAAGTGCTAAAATTGAGTAGAAAAACCTATGCAGTAGATTTCTAATCACTTGAGGTAAGTCTCCTTCATTTTAAACAAAGTTTAATTGATCCTTTAAATATTGTAGCAAATCCTAGGTTATAGTAAAGTAAGCTATTTAGTTTAAATTTGAGGTTGAAGTTGAATTATGTTATTATGATGCAGAAATTGTTTAGATGATTTAGTTATGAATTGAAATGGTTTAGATGGTTTAGCAATGAGTTGAAAACATGATCATCTAAATCTGAAACCAATTATGAGAAAAAAATAGAACTAAATATCTGAAATTTATGAGTTACGTTGAGATTTATTTAAACCCAAGCTAAAGCAAGCAAGAGTAAGTAGAAGAAAATAGTTGAATGACTAAAGTAAGAGCTTAGAAGCAAAATATGTGTAGTTTTAATCTTGAATCATAAGATATGAGTTTAATCAATATTTATTGATGATATAGGAAAGAAAAAAAGTTCGAAAGATGCTTTGAATAAGCTAATTAACTATAGCTAGTTAAGATGAGTGGTTTTCAAATCTAGCTTTGGTACTTCTTATTATATTCTATTATAAAAAAGATTAACTTTGGAAAGTAGTAAATCTTGGTATTTTTTAGCTTATATATATACTTGTGCAAGTGTGAGGGAAGGAATTGAATTTATTGGTTTTACTATTAAATTTTCGGGAAATTTAGTTTGTTTTGTGTGGTTTTTAGAAAAGGTTACCTATAAAAGTGATCAGCCTATCGGGTGCATGTTAACCTTGTATTGCATGAGGATTTGCATTAGCATAAGCTGGCACCTCCATAATCTAAATTTGTAGGGTGCCCGGGGGGGGGGTTATCTACATCATTTGGCATCATAATTCTATTTATTGATTGCCTTACAAGGGGTGCTTCAGGGTTCAGTCGATAGTAGCTGAGAAGGAAGCTTATGTTGGCATGGCATCATTTGGTATTATGCTTTAACCCGATGGGATATATTTAGGCTTTGTGAAGCATAAAAAGCAGTTCTTATATTTTAGTTTTTATTATTATATTTAATTACAAATTAATTATTTTCCATTGTTAGATGGATTATTCACTCACCGAGATGTTTCCAAGTCTCACCCCTCACTTTGTTGAGAACCATGGTACTGATCTAATACCAATTATTAAAACTTGATATTGCTTTAATACTTGTTGTGGAAACCCAAGATTTTTAGCATAGACTTGAGAAGACCTTTGACATTCTCTAAGAATAGCAAACCACTGATCCACCACCTGGATCTATGATGGAGCATCTCCCCTTAGGGCTTGAGGGAGGCATCCTCCCTCTCTAGGTCTTCTTTAAGAACCCTAGGGCGGCAACACTAGAGAGAAGAGAGAAGAGAGATTGGCGAAGAAAAGATCTATATTCCAATGTATCGTTATGAAACCCTAATATAATTTATGTATTTATACATAGCTATTAGGCCTGACCAAAAACTCCCTTAGCTAATCCAATATCTGAAAGAACTCACTGAGTATATGAACACCCATGTCTCTCATGCTATCATCTCCTAGATCTAAACCCAACCCATACATGAGTTAGCCCCTTTAAGACCTTATAAACCAGGCCTTAAAATCCTTTGGATTAAATCCAATCCAAAATCAAATAGAAAACCTCATCCTATTCTATTTGCCACCACCAAGTCAGCTCTATCAGAAGTTGAGCTAGCTCAATTGCATCTCGTGCGAACACTTTCTGTCTTCCTGAGAGAGCCTGCTCTAATTTACCTTGAGTTGGCTCGATCTCAGCCCGAGCTGGCTCGATTGCATATCTGAGCCAGCCTACCTATGTGCTAGTCTTTTGTCTTGGTTGATATTTCTTATGGCTCTAGTCTCTTACTTCACCTTATGTCTTAGATCTCCGAAGCACCTACCAAGCCTCCCAAGGTTCTCACATCTGAACCTCAAGTCTATGGAGGACTACACACTGCGTCCACTCTAAGACAGTTTCTATCCTAGTCTTAGGACTCACATCCATCCTAGTATCCCAAAGCCAACATCTTGACTCTTTCTATGGCCTCCAAAGGCTTGGGAGCATAATAAATCCTAACAATCTCCACCTTGGTGCCCCAATCCTTGGCAAAACTATGGCAATGTCCTCCTGCACGATCCTACTATCACTGTGCATCCTGATAGCCCCTTGTGTCGCCTCCATCAATCTTTTTTAGATGTTGTGCATCCTTTGAGGTCTTTGGGATGACCACTTCCACCGCTGAAGATCTTGGCTTGCTTCTTTGCACCATCCTAGAATTGTAGGATCCCTTTTGTTTAGCAGCTATATCACTTTTTCTAGACTTTTTTGGAGAATCTATAGTGTTCTTGTACTTACACTCACTACATCACTTGACACAATCTCCTCAGAACTATACCTATCCTTCTGCAAACACTGCTCCATCTAAAACTATGCATCTTTGATGTTGGTGCTGGGATATAGGTCCTCTCGCAGCTCTCTACTCTGAACTCATGTCACATCTCTATTGATGAAGCCATCTCTACCTGGTGCTCCACTTGAAATGAAAGTCCATCTGATGTCATAGAAGAATTTGACTCTATAATTGAGTCACCTAAGGCTAACCACTCAATGCTGCACTATTAAGCCTGCTGCTGCACCTCGAACACCGTCGCTGCCCCTTTGAACCCTCCGCACTCCATGGACCCCTTCGAAGATATCTTAGATACCTATACAACTTGCGGGCACCTTCAAAATCCAAAAGCTCATCTAAATCTTTAAACCAACAAATGAACCTTAGAGAATTCCACCCTAGCCCTTCTCCTCTTCTGCCTCTGCACCAACCATTGCTTTTGTTATGCCTAGAAGAACTATAGCTCAAATCCTGTCCTACGCTCAAACCCACCTATGTCATCCCAAGGCTCCTGAGACCCCTTTTGCTCTCTCTAAGACCTACTCCCAATCTTCTGCAGATATCTACTGAAACTCTCTACTAAGATACCTCCCTCGACTGTGGTACCACTGACCCTCTCTCAGCCTCCTACCTCTAGGAAAATGCTACTATAGCACTCCAGTGCTTCCTATCTTATCTTGACACTACCTCCTCATAAGTATTCAGGTCCTCTCTTACTGTGCATAAACCAACTCCATCTGAACCATGACTCTCCCTAGTGCTCCTATAGAAGAAACCTAATCCACTGCCCAACCCTAACCTGCTAGACCTCATCGCGCTGCTTATCCGATAGTCTACAACCCTACAGGCACTTAAAAACACCGAGGATCTTCACTTCTTTGAACCTGCTGTGATACTTCATGAATTAATCATCTCCATCACCCCTAAGGCTTCGCAAATCCATGCTCTGGTGGAATCGCTGAATGCATCCCTGACTACTTTCCGACCTTCTTACAACTAAAGAATGTATAGCTACTTCTTCAGCCTTACTTTGATTGATCCCTTGGAAAACCTCTCTTCAATCATTAAATAACCCCATGCTACCCATCTTCCTAGAAAATCCTCGTCACCTAACCATCATACATCCTAGCCTTTCCATCAAGATCAATCAATAAATCATGCACCTAAACCTTCCATCCTAGGAAAAATTCTTCTCATTAATCCTCTCAGCCTCCACCTTCAACCCGCTGCTCCCAATTAGCCAAACCATAGCAATAACAAAGATAGATTTGTGACATACCATGGAATAGGTGTGCATATTTCTGATTTCATCCTATATGACTTCTTCTTTGCTTTCATGCACCATCAAGCTTTGATACCAAACATTAAGAACTATGGTACCAATCTGATATCAATTATTGAAATATGATATCTCTTTAATGTCATGTTGCAAAAACTCAAGATTTTTAGCATGGACCTGAGGAGACCTTTGACGTTCTCTAAGGACAGTGAACCACCGATCCACCACTTGGATCTATGATCGGATGCCTCACTCCTAGGGCTTGAGGAAAGCACCTTGCTCTCTAGGTCTTCTTCAAGAATCCTAGGGTGCCAACACTAGAGAGAAGAGAGAAGAGAGACTGAGGAAGAAAAGATCTATATTCTAATGCATCATTATGAAATCCTAATACGACCTATGTATTTATACATAGCTATTTGGCTTGACCAAAAACTTTCCTAGCTAACCAAATACTTGAAAGCACTCATCGAGCCCATATACATTGATGTCTCCAATGCTCTCATCCCTTGGATCTAAATCTGACCCATACATGAGTTAGCCTCTTTAAGACCTTATAAACTAGGTCTTAAGACCCCTTGGATTAAACCCAATCTAAGACCAAATAAAAAAACTCTGTCCTATTCTATTTGCCACCATCGAGCCGGCTCTATCAGAAGTCAAGCTAGCTCAACTACATCTCACCCAAACACTATCTTTTATGTACCTAAGAGAGCCTACTGGAATTCATCCCAAGCTATCTTGATCTCAGTCCGAGCAGGCTCAACTATGTAGCTGAGCCAGCCTACTTGTGTGCTTGCCCCATATCTCGGTTGATATTTCTTATGGCTCTGGTCCCTTGCTTCATCTTATGTCTTAGGTCTTCGAAGCATCTACCAAGTTTCTCAAAATCCTCAGACCTGAATCTCAGGTTCTTAAAGGGCTATACACTATCTCCATCCTAGGACAGCTTCTATTCTTGCCCTAGGACTCACACTTGTCCTAGTATCCTTAAGCCAAAACACTGACTCCTCTTATGGCCTTCCAAGGCTTGGGAGCATCATAAATCCTAACACACTCTTTCTAATTATTGTTTTGGAAGTTGGTTGGCACAGAAATATGTTTCAGCATATGTATTAGTACCTCTAGTGAAGAAAGTATTTTTAGTAATATTAGCTTATAAAAGGGATGTATTTTGAGATGTAGTGTACAACTGAATAGTTAAATCTGAAATTGGTATATGTGTGTATTTAGCTTGTTTTGAAAGGCATGTATTAAAAACATAGTTTAATGAATAGAATGTATGGATAAAGTATAGTTTTGCAGTTGAAAGCTTGAGTTTGTTTATATAATTTGTTGTGCTATGTTGTGATAATCATTTTTTTAGCAACTTAAGAGGATTTGTTTGAAATGCCGATGTTATTGATTAATGGATAGTCCAGTTTAATTGAAAGTAGATTATTGAATGATATTATAGTTTAGCATAGTTATTATTTAGAAATTTTTTTAATCTTTAGATAAGGATGAGGTATGGCACCTATTGAAAAATATGTCCAAAAGTCAATCATCTAAGTAGTAGATAACTAAAATTAGTATATGAATTATCTAATAATAATAGATATTTGGTTGGTTCATAATAAAAGTTCTATCTTTCTTAAATGAACTCCTAAATTATGATGAAGTTCTTGAAACCATAATTAATCGATAAAGAAAGATTTATTAGATGGCTCTTAAATTATTCACTATCAAATGATAAGTTATTAATAAGGATAATAACCTATCGAGTGTAGGTTGTTATATGCCATATACGTTGGTTGTCCTCATAACCAAGTAGTGTGAAGATACTGGTATGGCATCTAGATGAGATATAGAGTACATCTGCATTGAACGTGATCAATGTAGCACTCTACTATCAAGAGTAGTTAGCTAAGGCCAATAGGTATAAGTGTTTCTCTGATCTGGGATCAGCGCGGTGACTTGCAAGCAACTCACTATAATTTGGTGCCAGACTATCTATATTTCTAATATATGTTCGAAAGATTTTTGGGCAGTCAAGTACTTATTAAGTCGATGTGTGAGTCAAGATGGGATTGACCACTCCTGATTAACTTCAGAAAGAGAATATCTCGCTGTGTTTCAATTTAGCAAAATCTAGGCCTGGGTAACCCTCGTGAGGTGTCACGAGATTTGCAAAATTTTGAGACATAATAGCGATGACTTGTATGAGTGCTAACAGCATACTCAAAGTCATCTTGAGCATTATTAGTTAAAAGGATGAATTATATAGTAACCATGGGCTAGGGTTCTAAGAATATTACTTTGCATATATTCGACCAATCCGAACGTCGGAAACCATTGCTAGATGGTAACTTTGATTGGTACAAAAATTAGTTTCTATACTATCAGCTTAGGTTCAAACCTATGGGGTCACACTTATTAGAGCTTGTAATCTGATCAAATAGTTAATCGATGATTGAAATCATTTTGAGGTCAAACATTCAATGCGATTGATGTTTGACCTAATGCAAGTGTTGCAGGAGGATTGAATAGCAACTGGATTGCTAATTGGCTCAATTTGATTGAGCAATTGGATTGAGATCAAGTCTAATTAAATTAGATTTAATTAAAATTAATTTATATTTAATTATATTAAGTCTAATTGATTTATTGGATAAGCTAATTGCAAGAAAGAATAAATTCTTTTTTGACTAGGACTTGCGTGCATCTGATTGACTTAGGATTTAAATTAGATTTAAATTTTGATTTAATCTAATTTAATTAGGCTCCTAGTTGAACTAGGATCATCCTTAATTGGGTTATATTTAATCTAGTTTAATAGAATTTAAATTAAGTTTAAAATAATTTTGACCTAGTCAAACAAGAGGAGTCCCAATTGGACTGGGACTCTCTCTCTTTCTCTTGCGCCTAAGAAAGCCCATGTCCATTTTTATTTTTTTAGATCTTTAGATGAGATTTCCCACACTAGTGAGAGGTCCCTATGTCCCACCTATTAGATTATTTAGAATATTTTTTGATTTGGTCAAAACTAGAAGGAAGTTGGAAATTGTTTCCTACTTGGAAGAATCTTCTTTGACCCAAACTCCTCCCTCCCTTGTGCACCAACTCTACACATGCCCCTCTATATTATTCAATCCTTTCTCTCTTATTTTTGTGCATGAGATTCAGATGTCTCATGCCTAATTTTTAGGGAAGGGGGCGTCCAAGAGTTGGATGCCCCATAGGATTCCTAAGAGTCCCTCCTTGACTAGGTTTTGACCTAGTCAAAAAGGGCTCTAAGGGGGATGGCTCTTAGAGACTTTTAGTGGCATCAAAAAACTTTGGAATTCCCATGGTAAAAACTACAAGGAAGAGAAGGTTTGGCATGGGGGTTATGGGTGCATGCTTTCTTGGAGAAATGGGTTTCATTATGACATGAAAAGTTCATGTCTTAATGAAGACAAAGGTAAGAGAAAAATCTATTTTCTCTTAAAGATTTATTTTCTAACTTTTCCATGTTTTCTTGTGTGACTTTTTATATAATAAAAATCTGAGAGAGAGAGAGAGAGAGAGAGAAAGGGCTTGAGAAAATATGGCACCAATATCCTTAGAGAAAAGGTCTTCATCTGGACATCAATTGTTGATGTCATGAAGGCACAAAGGTAAGAGAAGATTGTCTTCTCTTTATTTTCTTTTGAGTATCTTCTTCTTTATTATTTTATGTGGTTTTTATATGATAAAGATCTAAGAGAGAGAGAGAAAGAGGGTATGAGATCTATGCTCCAAGGTGTTGGGGCATGGTGATCATTTTTGGACATGATCTGATCATGTCCTGATGCGAGAAGAAGAAGAGAAGAAGGTCTTCTCTTAGGGTTTTCTTGAGAGCCCTTCTTCTCCATCCTTTTTTGAGATTTTTATGAGAAAAATCAAAGGGTGTGAGATCTGAAAAAATAAAAAAAAATCTAGAGGAGAAGGTCTCCTCTGATCCTAGCATAGAGATATTTTCAGGACATCAACCGTTGATGTTCTGAAGGAGAAGATTTATCTTCTCTTAGGATTTTTTCCATATATTTTTATTTCTATTTTTTGGGAGATCCAAAAGTTGGATTTCTCCCTCAATCCTTCATATATTCTTCATCGCCTCGAGAGTCCAAGAGATCTAAAGAATACTTATTTGATTGACCATCAGGAGAGATCCCCAAGAAGCGAGCACTTTGAGCGAATTTTTGTTTGATAAACCTCCAATTTGTGTTGCAGGTTCGTGTAGATCACCTATAGAGGTTGGATGCTTGTGCAGCTCCAAAGGCAATAATGAATTCAACCATGAAGTTCTCGACCCACGCAAAGATAAGAGATCTGATCTCTTGGTGACCTAGATGCGATCTAAGGTTAGATCTAGAATTATTCTAGATCTAGGTATTGATATAATAAATACCACTTATGATTAATTTAATTTTAGATTTATATTTGCATCATAACATATTATAGATCCTTGATGTAGGGTTTTGTAATTTTATTACATGCATGTTGTAGATTAAATAGTTTAATCTATGTCTTCCACTGCTCTATATTTCAAAAAAGTTTTGAAATCTATGTATGAAGTCCTGCATGTTTTCCTATAACATCACCCATAGTTAGTTTAGGGTGGGTGTTATAGAAAAGCAGATGCTAGCAGCGACATAAGAAAAGCAGCTTCTATATCGACTATGGCACTATTCGATGGGTCACATGAGTGACCGAAGGCTTATAGAACTTAGCAAAAGAGAGATGATGCCAGTGCTGAAGAAGGAGGCACTATTCTATATGAGCCGTGCATCTATGGCAAATAGCATAGGATGAAGTTTGCCACCAGTTTTAAGAATAGTGAAGGAGTACTAGATTTAGTGCACTCAGATGTATAGGGACCAGTTTCTATATTAGCTAGAGGTGGGGTAAAGTATTTTATTAGTTTCATTGATGAATACCCAAGAAAGGTGCGGATTTATTTGATCAGAGAGAAGTCAGAGGTGTTTGTCTAATTCAAAGCTTGAAGAGCTGAAGTAGAGAAGGAGTCAAGAAAATAGGTGAAGTGTTTGAGGTCAAATAATGGAGGGGAGTATGCAAGTTTAGAGTTTAGGAGATACTATGAGGAAAATAGCATCAAATGCCATTACATAGTGAAGATTGCTTTTCAACAGAATGATATCACGGAGAGGATGAATCGAACACTAATTGAGATGGCACAGTATTTGAGGCTGTAGACCTCACTTTTAAAGTCTTCTTGGGGTGATGTAATATAACATTTTCTTATTTTCTTATCAACAAGTTCCCTCATCACAAGCTGAATGGAGGCACTCTAGAGAACGTTTGGAGTGAGAAGAAGGTGAAGCTTAGCCATCTAAAGGTCTTCGGTTTTTCGATCTATGCATATATGGAGGCAACTGAAAGAAGCAAGTTGGATCCTAAATCTTAAAAGTTGATCTTTATTGGGTATCCGCAAGAAGTCAAAGGATATCTACTATAGAATCCTGAAGCACAGAAGTCAGTAATCAGTAGGGATGTCATCTTTGATGAGAATAGCATCTTGTAGAGGTCTAGGAGTATAGGTGGATCTAGGAAAAAGAAGGTGAATAGTGGTGGCCAGTCAGAGGTAGATGATATGCAGTCTACATCCATTTATAGGAGTCTTCCTCTTGAGTTGAAGCTGGGTAGGAGAATATTTACTTAGATGGGAGACTAGCATAGAGAAACAGCTGTTCAAGTGGAGGTGCAAGAGGAGCCATAGACTTTAAACAAGAGGAATATGCTAATGGGAGTGGCTTTATATAAGCCCCAATGGGCTATTAGAAGATCTATCATATATGGCATTAATAAGGCTATCTCCTATGCTCTCATCACTACTAATAGAGATCCAAAAAATAATAAAGAGGCTATGAAAAGTGATGACCATGAGTCATAGATGTAGGCTATGATGGAAGAGATGGAATTACTAAAAAAGAATCAAACATGGCAATTGATGGATCTTTTAGAAGATGCTCGATCTATTGGCTCAAAGTGGGTATTCACTATGGAGGCACCTATAGAACAAGGTGGAGTCAGATTTAAGGTAAGGTTGGTAGCAAAGGAATACTCATAGAGAGAAGGGATTGATTACACTAAGATTTTCTCTTTTGTGGTATGTCATATATCTATTTGGGTTTTGCTGTCTTTGGTGGCACAACATAACATGAAATTTAAATAAATGGATGTGAAGATGGCTTTTCTTCATAAGACTTTGGAGGAAAAGATGTATATGAGGTAGCTAGATGGTTTCATGGAGATTGGATAGGAGGAGAAGGTGAGTTTACTCAAGAGGTCACTGTATGGCCTGAAAATAATTCCCTCGTTAGTGGTATCATAGATTTGATAGTTTTGTCTTGAGTTTGGAATTTAGTAGATGTGAATATGATTGCTATGTCTATGTCAAGAATGTAGATGATAAGGATGCCCTATATTTGCTTTTGTATGTAGATGATATACTTATAGCTAGTAAAAGTAAGAAGGTTGTGAAAAGATTAAAAGAAGCATTATCATCTGAATTTGAAATGAAGGATTTGGATCCAGTAAAAAAAATCCTTGGAATAGAGATTTGTAGAGATAGATACAAAGGAGTGCACCATTTATTATAAGAAGGATATGTCCCAAAAGTTCTAGAGAGGTTTGGTATGGAGAAGGCCAAACCTGCAAAGATAGCATTGCCAAGCTATAGCGTTTGATTGACATGGTGGAAGCAATATATTTCAAAAACTTTGATCTATCAAACCCAAATTCCTAGACGGACCTTGATGATTTTTAATAACATACATACATAAGAAATAAGTTTAGGAAACATACACTTAATAATGCAACTTGGAGAAGATTTATTTTCATGAGATGCCCACATGTTCACCCTCTAATAGTATTCTACACAAGAATTGGGTTCAAGAATAACTCCTTGAATGCTTGCTTGCTGAATTATATTTAAGAATTCCTTGGCCTTCTTCTCCCTTCTTCTCTCCTTTTTATTTTCTCTTTAATTCTCTCTTAGTCTTCTTAAATAATTTTCTTAACCCTTATCTTAAAGAAGACTCCTTATATTGGTTAAGACTTTTTCTAGAGGAAGACTTCTTGTCTTGACCAACACCTTGTCTAAAAGAAAGGGAGGAAAAGAATTTAATCGAACTTCTAAATTTGGAATGCCCGACATCTTAAATCTATTTACAGATGTCAAGGGACTAGATAAGTCCTCCAAAAGCTTTATCAAGGGACTAGATAAGTCCCATAAAGTAGGATTCTTGGAGGTGCCTAGAAATCACTTAAAAATTGATTTTTACTTCCGAAACATATATATATGATTTTTCAAGATTAATTCTGAATTTAATCTAAATTATTTTTTGATAAGGCATGAGATAAGGACAGAGAGAGAGAGAGCCTAATAAGTGGCACCAACCAACAGTTTTCATGTAGAAGGAATCTTGGTGCCATTTATTTTGGAGCTACATGACTATTAACATTTTAATTCCTTGAGAGAAGAGTTCCAACGCCCAAAACTTTGACTGGTCAAATATTGTAGGCACCATGGTAGAGAGAGAATCCTAGGGGCACCACATTGGTCAATGCTTCTATGCAGAAGGACTCTAAGTCCTATCTTGCATCAAAATAATTCGTGCGCCATGTTTTTGTGTGCCTACTAGGGAGAAGAAGTTTAGGCACCTTGGGCTCCTTCTTGATGAGTCCAAATGAGGCCAAGTGGCAACCATCTAATTGTTACCCCTTATGACTTGTCCAAATTTCAGATTTAACTAAAATTGATTAGCCAAAAGTGCAAGGATTCAAACCAAAATTAATCTAGTTAGGAATTAGGTTAGCTAACATATGCTAGCATCCTAATTAGCCAACCAATTAGGATTGTGTGACCCTAATAATAATTCTTAATCAATTCCTTTATGTGTGCGATCCATTTGGCTCTACATCTAACCAGCAGTAGGTCTAGATGCATCTTGATCTAATCCAATTGGACTCAATCTCAACTGATTAGGATTTATGCCGACCCAATTTCAATAATTAGAAGATCCATCTAATTGGGGATCGAATTAACCTCATTAATTCGATCAAATCTGTAAGTCAAGATTGACATCTAGCAACATATCATGACTACCTAGAAGATGTAAAATTTGATAAAAATATCAAATATACCCTTCGATGCCAAGTTTTCATGTAATTCAATCCTTCGATCATCCTACATCCCAAATATGTTTATGAGTATGTATAGATGTCAAACTCAAATACATATTTATGTCAATCTGCCATCAATTAATGATAACTCTAATGAATGATTAGAAATCCTATCTAATCTTCATTCTATTTTGGCCAAAGTTTTATCGAGTTATCCATAGATGAGCATGCATAGGATGTCATCTCCTCTTACTAGGAGTGATCAATTTCTTGTTGACCTACTCACAACCTTCATACATACTTGACCATATCCAGAACACTCCATTCATGACTTAATATCATGATTGAGTATGAACCAAACATATTGGCTTATATGAATAAGGTACCATGGTGATCTTAGGTCTAAGGATCACTTGCATAACTTTCACTTAGAGAACCATCTTTTGACATACTATTATGGTTCCATAAGATGTTCTTTTTCAGCGAGTCAATTCAGTGAACTCATTCCTCGATGAGCATCCACATCCATATATTAGTGTTTCCACACAAGTAGCTTATGAGATCTGCCACCTTCTCCATTGAGCATATATAGGATGTGCGAGTCTATTTAAAACAGTGATCCTTGATTCAATATTTTTATGATCAAGAATGTTTAAGATTAGGATTTTAGGATTTTAGGTCTCATAGGCACGACTTATTCATTTCCCCTAAAAACATTGTCCTAATCTTTAAGGTCCATTATAATCTTTAATCCTAAAAGATGCAACTGAAATGATGAATAAAAAAGCTTCACTTTATTAATATCAGAATAAATGTCATTACATAATTTGGAGATTATATAGAAATATCCCATCACATCAACTATGTGATTGGCTTATAGGGTACTTATTCTTTTAATCTGCCACTTGCACTAAAGCCAATCATCCTTATATCTCAAACCCATATAATTGAGATGGTGATCAAATAGTTGCTGTGATAAGGCCTTAGTGAATGGGTCTACTATATTGTTCTTAGTATCTACTCATTCTAATATAATATCTTATCTCTTGATAATCTTCCGAATGAGGTGGAATCGTTTGAGGATATGTTTTGATCTATGGTGAGATCTTGATTCCTTAGCTTGGCTCACTACACTAGTATTGTCACAATAAAATGGTACTAGTCATTCTATCCCAGGAACCACTCATAGATTATCGATGAATTTCTTCATCTAGACAACTTTCTTAGCAGCTTCACTGGTAGCAACATATTCTGCCTCTATTATCGAGTTAGCTATAGTATGTTGTTTTGAACTTTCCCAACTTACTGTACTTCCATTTAAGGTGAACATATATTCTGATATTGACTTGCTATCATCTGGGTCTGATTGAAAACTAGAATCAGTATAACCTTCTAGTTTCAACTCTGACCCTCCATAAATCAAAAAAATATATTTAGTTCTTTTTAGATACTTAAGAATATTTTTCATAGCTTTCTAATGATCCTCCCTTAGATCAGCCTGATATCTACTGACTATGCCTAAAGCATTAGCCATATTAGGTCTGGTACATAATATGGCATATATAATAGATCCTACTGCTGAAACATAAGAGATCAAATTCATTCTTTCTCTTTCTTCTGATGTCTTAGGAAACATCTTCTTAAAAAAATGTATGCCTTAACTTATAGGAAAGTATCCTCTTTTACTTTCCTTCTTATTGAATCTCTTCAATACTAAGTCAATGTATCTAGATTGGGACAAGCCTAGCATTCTATTAGATCTATCTCTATATATCTTTGTTCCAAGAATATAGGATGCTTCATCCAAATCACTTATAAAAAACTTATTTGATAGCCAAGTCATAACTGACTGGAGCATTGGGATATCATTTCCAATATGTAGTATGTCATCAACATATAAAGTCGAAAAGACTATGGCACTTCCACTAGCCTTCTTATATACACATGGTTTATTCATATTTTTTATGAAACCAAATTCTTTGATTGTCATATCAAATCGAATGTTCCAACTCCTTGAAGCCTGCTTTAATCCATAAATAAATTTTTAAGTCAGCTTGATTTAGCCTTGTGCTGAAGATGAATCATTCTGGTTGAGTCACATAGACCTCTTCCTCAAGGTTATCATTAAGGAAAATAGTCTTGACATCCATTTGCGAGATTTAATCATCATAGTATGCCACTATAGCAAGTAAGTGTTAGATATGTGTGCCTAGAAGCCAGAATTGGCTGACACTTATAATACACTTCTAGAGACAAAATTATAATTTTGACTATAAATAATAAAATAGATTATTTTCTATGATAAATGTGTATTTAGTGATTGTGATAAATCCCTTGAGTTAATGACAATAATAATTCTTATTTTCAAGAGTTGAAAATTTAAAATAAGAATTTTTATTATTAACTCATAAAATACTCCTGATCGTAGGATCATCATGAGGATGGTGATTGATCCAGAAGTTTGGTGTACAATCACTTCGTCATAGTAGATGAGTCTTGAGTCTATGGTGTAGAGACACCAGAGCAAGAGTACAGGTACTCGTTAGAGAACGAGGGCACTAAGCGTGACCACCTCGAGCAGTCATAAGAAAGTCTACCTTCTCATCGATGACTGACTCGAAGCTATAGTGGTGTATCTGGTTCTTTGACCAAAGGTGCATCGATAGTTCACCTTGAGGGTGTTATAGTTTGACTACACCATGACTTGGTCTCCTAGCCATTTGAAACCTTGAGGTGTATGTTGGCTATAGCATGTTCATTGTAAGAATTGGATTGCACTAAGAGAAAATCTATCTACCTCGGTGGATGAGGAGCAGCCCAATGATGATCATGAGAATCAAGTCCATAAGCCCATGGCCATGGTAGAGTGAAATAATAGAAAGAGTTTCTATTAAGATTTTTACATCGAACTTGAATCGAATGATTAAATTATATGATAAAAATTAGGGTTTGATGAGTTCACCTTAACCCTAATCTGATCGGGGCTTAAGATAAGTTAATCACACAAGTAGCTGCACCAAGAGGTTCATTTTCAGTTTTGATGGGTTGCCACCATACACTCGTAGATGTCACTAGTGGATTTTGGGAGCAATTTGAATGATTTAGATGATCGAACATTCTAATTGTCTGAATTAAAAGAGTTCTGATCAATGGAAAGGAGTTTCGATGATGTCGATGATAGAGATCGCGACATATCCCATTATCATACAAAACTGAACCTAACTGGATCATACAAACAAGAGTTTGAATCTGAATATCATCAATTAGACTAACTTAGTTCAATTGATTTGAATTAGATTCAATTAGGTTCAAAAAAATCGTGCTAGCACATGATTGAGCCTAACATTCTCCTTCTACTATCATTAAAAAGTTATCTCGACTGAGCCAAATATATTTGTACTCACTCAGGTACCTTTACTTGGTCTGACTAGAGCTTATCCAGGTTAAAAAAGGGCTGTCTTAATTTATAAGATAAATTTGAGACAACACCTACCATTTTCCGTCATCTGCTAATTTTTATCTTTGACTTTGGTCAAATGTTGATCTTTGATACTTAGATATCTACCCATGTGTCATGCACCTATTAGAGAGCAGATAGGAGCTTGTCCGCTTGCTAGATTTTAGAAAAGAGTGGGTGCATGCCTAGGGAGTTATGCACCCATGGATAGGAATGCCTGGAGTTCAATATGGATGGAACTTTAGGTTGCTTCTTGGTTTCTACTTAGGTGGCCCATAACTATAGACTTTGATCAGTCATAAGTGTCATCTAAGGATGAATTAGTTGGGCTCTCATCTAATTGGATCAGGTGATGTCATCCCATCAGTCAGATTTAGATCTGATTGCATGAAGCAATATGATTGACCAAGATGATGTGGCACTGCATGGCACAGCAGGGTCTATATAAACCCTATCTGCGCCCAACTTTCATAGCGTTCTCTCTTAGCCCATGCCCTAAGGTTGTTCCTCTCCCTCCTCCATGCCATCTTCTAATTCTCTCTCTCCTCTCCATACCCAAAAAAAGTTGGGCTTTAGTTTGGTGTGATCCAAGCAAGAAAAAGCCGATGAGAAAGGAAGAAGGCAGCACTACTGTAGAGATGACTGTAGATCTTCGAAAGGAGTTTTGAAGATCCTCCAAATATCTCATTTCTCACA